>VDFB02133537.1:0-50668 GCA_007258455.2 Sequoia sempervirens | reverse complement strand
TATGTAGATTTCTGGAAAAAACTATGTGTGAATTTTTACATCAACGTTTCAGAACATACTCCATGATCCATCATCAAGATGATAAGCAAATAGATAGAGAGAGATCATTATCTGCTTATCATCCTGGTGATGGATCATGGAGTATGATCCAAAAAGTTGATGTAAAAATTTGCACACAATTTTTTCTAGAAATCTACATAATAATAATCAAATAATTAAAATTATTTAATTATTAAGGACGACAAGAGGAATTGAGGAAAGAAAATAGAGTTCATGGGCATAGGACAATTTTTAGTGTCTACAGTTCCTACAAACAACATACAAAACAAGAATTCTTATGAAATTTGGCCACAAAAAAAGATTTACAAGTGGTTAGGGCGATGTGGGTGATTTTGATAAGATATGCCCAAATCTCTTCCACATTAAGGTTTGGTTTTGGTCCATGAAATTAATTTTATATTTTCTTGTTTGTGGGATCGATGGTCTTAGAATGCCTAGTTGAAATTGTATGACTTCTATCCATAATGTGTAGCTTGAAGAGGTTGAAGAGAATGTGCAGGGATAAGATTAAGAATTTCACTATATTGAACCTTGCCCAAATGATAAAAGCATTTACGTCACCCACAATCTCAACTCTATAATGCAAATGAGACTAGCTTTAGTTTAGAAGACCAAGAGACACTTATTTACAATATATGCATGTTTTCCACTTGCATAAGCTCTATTACTCAACTCTCCCATTTATTATGTTGACCTGGCAGCATATTAAGGCCGATTATATGTCAAAGCATAACAAATTTGTTTCACATTCGATCATGATAATAGTGTCCAAATACCACTTAGGGATGAAAAATCAATGCTTCTCGTTTAGATGGTCACTACCCTTGTAGAGGTTAATCTGCAACTCATATCAATTCCAAACATCATGCCTCTTCTTATTTTGGGTTCTTATATATTCGACAATTTTTTTGTACTTCAACATGTTCCATTTAAAAGATGTATTTTAGATATATTAGATATTTTACATGCATATATTTAGCTGATAAGCTACATATAGTGTGATATTTGAGCCTGAAATAAGTCTCACACCTGCAAACACTATTGATTCATCAAAAAATAAGTTTTAGTTGCCATTTAATGGTAAACCAATTGTCGTTTAATGGTAAAAGCCTCCAAAATCCCACTTATCACATAAAATTCAAATAAATATTGGTTTGACATCTGGATGGGACATTCTATTTTCATTTACAATGTTTGTTGTCAATTTTATGGTAACTTTGTTTTCTCATTTGTATTGCTTTATGTTTTAAATCTGTATGCAAATATTTCATAATTAGATAATACTTAATTTCTTTAAGGAAAAAATCTAGATTTGTCTAAGTTTATTTCATTTCATTATTTAACACTTATTAATTATTTAATCCAGCCATGTATGCAACTAGAATTTTTAGCACATCCATGCACAAACACATACTCTCCAACATATTAACGAACATGTAGTTTTCTATTGGCATAGTCCTTGAACCTCCTTTAGGTGCAAGTGCTAGTATATTTTGTAGAAGTGGATTATTTATATTTAAGTTGACTCAAAGTTGTATTTCATTTATAAAACTTTTTTGTACCCCAAGTCATAAATGTTTTAAGTTTTGATTAGAGAATATTTTTAATTATATTTTAGATTTTATCTATTATGGAAATTCTAATATCATTAAAATTTTGTTTGTAAGAAAATTAACCATTTCATTTAACTTGTACTAATTTTTTCATAAAATTAATGTAACCAACATTATTACTACTTGTTGATACTTAAAACTCAACTCACAAGAAATAGTTGAAATTATGTTTAAACAAAATAGTTATTTATCTTATGTTACTCATCAATCCAATCAAAAAAGTCTAGATAGTATTAGTTTTGATGTATGGATGGAGGATCATAAACAATAAATAATTAAAATATATAATTAAAAGTGTATCTATGAAGATGGTTAGTATAGCCTAAGTAAGAAAAAATATCTAGTCATGCATGTGGTTTTACCGAAGGAAAATTGAACTACTTAGTGTGATTATAAATCAATGTACACCATCAACTTAAAAAATATTAAATAAATAATTTTAAACTAATAGAAAAGGCAAACCAGAGGTATTGCAAAAATGACCCTGCACATGTGTTGATTGAGTATAAATAGGTCTCCCATCAAGTTCTACACATCTTCTAGCATAATTGTAAAAATGATTAGTATAGCTTGACCTGCTCCGGTACCATGTTAAAAATTATGATCTTAGGATACTAATCATTATAAACAAGTATAAAATAAATAAAATGATAAGTATACAGGCATAGATTTTACACATTACACAATATATACACGGGAAAACCTTTTCAGGTAAAAAACTCCATAAAGCATCATTTTATTAAAACACTTACAAAAAATGGTCCATTCTAATATGGACCGAAGCTGGGGACACTCCTCTACATACTTCCACATGGCCAGTAATACCTCATGTGTATAGTGATATAATTTACTATAAATATTTAAAATTCACATACTCTCAAATGAGAGAGAACCTCCTTAAATATAGGAGAAAAGGTGGAAAAATACCTTAAGGGGTATTATGAATGGTGATCCTATACTTGCAAAAACATGAAGAACAAACACAATATTAGTCCAATATGAAATTTAGAAACATCATTCCCCATAATATTCATTTGAAACATGAAAACAAGAAATAATATGAAGAACACAAGTCAAAAAGCTATTAAATCCTATTTAAATGATCAAACTCTCAATCCCATGGGGGAATTGGTGTTATTTTGATGTGGAAAATAGCCCTTTCCCAATTCCTAATCAAGTTTGATGATGAACTTTGAAGATTGATGCTCCATGATGAAATTTATCCATAACCTAGCTATGAAATGATGAAAAACTATGAAAATGGATAATAATGGATGAAGATTGCTCAAAACAATGAAGATGATAACTTTGCCTAAGTTGTGTATGAAAATGCCTAAGATTGTGGATCCAAAATCAAAATGAGAGCCTTCTATTTATAGAAGAGAGTGATGGAGGATGTGGAAAAATGGATGAATGTGGGATCAAACACCAACCAATAGCACAATGCCACTTGTCAACATGTGAGTGGACAAAGGTGGAGCACATTTTGATGAATGTGCACATTAATGCTATTAGGTGGAAATTCAAAATTGGAGAAGTGACATGTTGGAGGGAGATGAAGGATGAAATAAATGCCACCTGGCTCAAGAAAAGGACATGTAAGAGGCCTTTAATGCCTTGTTGGATGGACAAGTACTTTTGGGGGGAGATTTCAAATTTGAGGAATATTCCATCCTTTGATGCCCTTTTGAATGAAAATAGGAGATTTATAAATTAATTAAATTGATTTTCATGAGCAAGTTGCAAAATCTAGAGGATTTGATGGATTAAGACTAGGATTAATCAAGATTTCATTAATTTAAAAGGAGATTAGCTGATTTGACAATTTGATTTAGATTTTTGGGTTAAAATAAATCAAAATGAGAGGAATAATGATTTTAGAACATAATTAAATAAAGTTTGATTTATTTAATTAAAGAGGATGATGTTAGATTAAATCAAATAAAGATTAATTTATTTAATTTAAGGGAGATGACCTTAGAGCTTAATTAAATAAACTGAATTATTTAATTAAAAGAGGGACATTAGGATTAATTAAACAAAATAATTTATTTAATTAATAGGACATGATGACTTAATCAGATAAAAATAATTTATTTAATTAAGAGATGAAATGTGATGAATTTAATTAAATAAATATTATTTAATTAAATGATTAGTAAAGAAGATGATTCAGGATGAACCGATGTTAGTAAATTAGGATCAGGTGTATAGGATCAATTAGTATATTTTACGTGTCTAAATTTTGCCCCTCTTTGAAGCAATGTACCCACTGCATTGGTTCAAAGAATAACATGCCGAGATCAAAATTCAAAAAATTCTCAATTTTTTCGGATGCCCCAATAGAAAGAAGCATACTAGTACACTGCCCCCTTGAGAGATGGGACAAAAAATTAGATTTTTGGGTGATCTCACGAAAAAAGAGGACAAGCTGTCCAACGAGTCCATAAAGGCTCAAGGATGCCAAAAACATGCCAAAACGCAAAAAAAATGATACAAAACAAGCCTTGGTTCAGCGAAAACGAGATCGAGGGTCTAAAACCCTAGTTTGATGGCTAAACAAGGTTAAAAAACCCTAACTTTTATGCTTAAATAGCCCTCGAGGGGTCACTTTCAATTCATTTGCATACTTAGCCTTTAGAGATTTCAACGTTTTGAGCTCTGACCTTCATTCGAGATGGTGCAATGAGTACTTCCATGACACATCTCTGAGCGGGTACAAGTCTTCCAGTGACTTCCAGGCGTAGGACCACCAGTATGTGACCCTACCCCACCTTTTTTTATTCCTCGTGTGCATTAAATAGGGTTAAAATTTCAAACAAGTCCAACGACGCAGTTTGGTGCCGTTGAAAGGGTCAAATCGGCGCCATGTGGCCCTAAAGTACGTCGCTATTGGTTCAATGAAGTATAGTGTACCAGTATACTTCTTTCCATTGGGGCATTTGAAAAAAAAAAATTGATCTTGGCAAGGTTATTCTTTGAACCAATGCAGCAGGTACATTTCTTCAAAGAGGGGAAAAATGTAGACATGTAAAATATACTGATTGATATCATGCACTTGATCTTGGTTTACTAGCATCAGTTCTGCCTAAATCATCTCTCTGCTAACCATTTAATAGAATAACCCTTATTTGATTAAATTCATCATATTTCATCTTTTAATTAAATAAATCCACTTTATTTGATTAAATCATTATCTCCTCTTAATTAAATAAATCATTTTGTTTAATTAATCCTAATGTTCCTCTTTTAATTAAATAAATCCCTCTATTTGATTAAATCTAACATCATCTCCTTTTAATTAAATAAATCAAACTTTATTTAATTAAGTCTAATATTCATATTCCTCTCATTTTGATTTAAATAAATCCAAAAATATAAGTCAAATGTCAAATCAAACTAATTTCAATCTAAGTTAATCAAATCATGATTAATCCTAACACTAATCCATCAAATCCTCTAGATTTTGCAACTTGTGCAAGTAAATCAATTTAATTGATTTATAAATTCATCTATTTTCATTCAAAAGGGAATCAAGTTGGAATATTCCCTCATTTTTTAAATCTCCCCCAAAAGTACTTGTCCATCCAACAAGGCATTAAAGGCCTCTTACATGTCCTTTTCTTGAGCCAAGTGGCATTTATTTCATTTTTCAATCCTTCCAACATGTCGCTAAACTCCAATTTTGAATTTCCACCTAATAGTATTAATGTGCACATTCATCAAAATGTGTCCCACCTTTGTCCAGTCACATGTTGACAAGTGGCATTGTGCTATTGGTTGGTGTTTGATCCCACATTCATCCATTTTGTCTCATCCTCCATCACTCTCTTCTATAAATAGAATGCTCTCATTTTGATTTTGGATCCACAATCTTAGGCATTTTCATACACAACTTAGGAAAAGTTATCATCTTCATTGTTTTGAGCAATCTTCATCCATTATCATCCATTTTCATAGTTTTTCATCATTTCATAGGTAGGTTATGGAGAAATTTCATCATGGAGCATCAATCTTCAAAGTTCATCATCAAACTTGATTAGGAATTGGGAAAGGGCTATTTTCCACATCAAAATAACACCAATTTCCCCATGGGATTAAGAGTTTGATCATTTAAATAGGATTTAATCGCTTTTTAATTTGTGTTCTTTATATTATTTCTTATTTTCATGTTTCAAATGAATTTTATGGGGAATGATGTTTCTAACTTGCATATTGGACTAATATTGTGTTTGTTCTTCATGTTTGTGTAGGTATAGGATCACCATTCACATTTTAGCATAACAAAAGTATAGGAGGAATAAAAGAAAAAAGGAAATGGCACCCACCAACACTCAAAACAACATTCGAGCCAACGCGGTATCACAACAACCAACCAAGAATCAAAAAAATCAATCTAACGTGGTATCACAACAACCACAAACTACAACTAATACATGCTAGAATTGGAAAAAGAAGGGGCTAAACTCTCTTTCGATTATCATGTAAGCACTATTATGGAGAAGCCTCTTGGTATTATGCCACCGACATCATCCACACCTCTGTTTCAAAGAATCACTCAAACCATCCCACAAATCACATAATCCATTGCCCCAACTCAACCAATTGTCAACAAGGGGAGCTCATTACTTCATGCACTACAAACACACCCCCTTGTGAACAACCAAGATTTGGATGCGAACACCATCTTGGGTCAATCTGTCCCATTGAATCCTCTACACCCATACGTTTTGCTCACCTTTCATGACCCCAATGACCCATCCTCTTTTCACACAACACCAACATATCCTCTCAACACACAAACTTCTCTCCCTATGACTTCGCAAGGAGAACGTGGGCTATTTGGACTAGGGGGCATCTTTGACCCCTCATCATCATCATTTCCTCAAGGGAACACACCACCCATTTTTCCATCACTTCCAACATTGTCATTAACATCCACACCACTCCTCGGTTTAGGGCTCCCCCCTTTACCAACCATCAATCAACAAAGTCAAAACAAACCCCTATCATAAATCAAAACATCATACCAAATCCTCCAATCTTGCCATCGGTATCGCAACAACAGGTGGAAACCATCCAAGCAACCCAAGCAATCATTGCACCATCCATAAACGTGGTCTCTCAAGAACTAAGCATATCAATTGCACCATCTAGAGGGTTCCAGTGGTGCAGTTTAGAGCTTTCAAACAATGACACAATTGCAAATAGCGACGCCTTTGTTGTTTCGGTAACGAAAACTTGAAACGGGCTCCCAATTTTTTTTACGAAACTTGACCTTGTGGCTTTACTGGTGCAAGAGGACACAGAGCTGGTACATTCACGTGAGCATCGACCTTCAATTCTTGGAAGATTGACTAGATTGCACGAGTTACTTCAGGAGCACCTTGGGGAAATCGGGCTATGGTACATCGCATACACACCCACCATTAGGACACGCCTCAGTATGATGACTGCACTAGCCAAGCGATGGCATAGTGAGACGCCGTCGTTTCACTTTCCCATAGGTGAGGCAACCATCATGCTGGAGGATGTTTGGCGTATTCTTCGATTGACCATCCATGGAGAGCAGGTCATTTATGACATGGATGCCAGGACATATGCCTGCTACGAGGTTATGGGACTTGATGAGATCATCTTTGTCGAGGGTCAAATCAATCTAGAGCAGTACAAAGGCCAAGTGTCAACATTCTGATTAATTGTGGCCGCTATTATCTCAGGTCTTGTAGCACCAGATCAACGCAACTGATATTTCAGTTTGGGATGGGGTCTAACCTAGGAGCGGATGCTTCACCGGAGAGAGTGCTTTGATGGGGACCAGTGATGTTGGCCTCACTCTATCATGATTTGCATGAGTTCACATATTGTGACAATAGGGATATCATAGCCAGAGTTACTCTCTTGCACATCTGGGCCTAGGAGCACATTACCGTGCTTCGCCCATGAGTTATAGTTGTTGATGTGGAGCTAGATGACCTAGCGGTTTGGAGATACAGGGGTGGGCTGACTTTTACCCATACAGGAGCGGTTGGAATCCCTCACTAGAGGAGGGTGATTGATGAGATGACCGTCTTCACATGGAGGCCTTGACTTGGGATGCCTACATTGTATGATGATGTACAACAACTATTTTATGCGAGGCAGGAAAGGCTTATGTAGGGCAAGGAGCACACTATGATTGAGTGTTACCTACCCAATCGGGTAGCGAGATAGTTTGGAGATGCCCAAGACCAGCCAGATGACCAGTATGTGGCCATATTTTCTCACACCACCAGGGAGACCACAATCAGATGGTCCCTCTAGAGGACATAGCTGATAGTTTCAAACAGCTAGTGGCGAGGCCATGGCCATATGATTCAGGGCAGGAAAACCCTGGCACTACACAGGCATACTGTGATTGGTTTAGGCTATCGATCAGATTGACAGTGCCCGAGACAGTGTTACTGTGGTGGAGACCCCAAGGCCAGACAATAGGGTGAGAGCGAGGGCGAGGGCAAGGAGGACGATGAGATGGGGACGAAAATGAAGATGGAGGAAGAGGAGGAGGTAGACCACCTCTAGACCAGCGAGGCTAGAGGGATGGGCAGAGAGATGGGTAGAGAGACCAGCAATAGCCACTACTGAGAGACCAACAACAACCACCACCACCACCACCACCACCTCAACCAGACCAAACAAATGTGATGATTCAACAGCTTAAGGCACAAGTTGCTACACTGACAGTTAAGAGGGATCAATCCCGAGCAGAGTGAGATCAAATTGTGCAGCAGAGACAAGCTGTAGAGTTACAGCTAGCACAAGAGGTGGGTTGCCAACAACAGCTCAAGAGCATGGTAGCCACAACACAGGGCAGGACAGTCCTGGTACGCATGTATCGAGATGCAGTGAGAGAGGCAGAGTACTATCAAGTACATTATCATCAGGCAGTGCCTCGAGCGGCCTAGGTGCCAGATTTCTCACAGCAGACAAGGAAAAGGCAGGACTAGCTTGAGAGATAGTCGGGCGAGGGGAGTAGCCATCAGGGCTAGCTCATATTTTTTATTAGAGACACCATTCGTTTTGCGGTCCACAGGCTCCATTTTTTATAGCCCCGTGGGAATTTGTATACTTTGATTGATACACACATTTGATCCTGATTCTTTTTACCATGATAGTTATTTTATTGTGATATATGATATGAGGTGATTTGATCCGATATATGATGTGTCCTATTTTATTTACACATGATGGATGGATGCATTTAACTTTCTATATGCGATGTTCTATATGTGATGCGATGTATGATTCTATATTATGTGATGTGATGCAGTGATTATGTAGATGTTTATGGATGGATGTATTTCTTTTTCAGTATCTTTTCCATGTATGATATGATAATGTGTATATGGATGATATGTTGATGCCTATATAATATGATATGATGATGCCTATGATGATGTTATGATGATGAACATGATATGATATGATGATGCCTATGTGATGATACTTTTATGTTTATGCAATGGATTCAAATGTATGGTTTATGAGATGCTTAGAATAACCAATCTATATTATGCAATAATGAAATACAATGCTTGTGAGATGATTAATATTTCCTATATGATATGATATGATATGCAATATTATGACGGTTTGTGGATGTAGGATGGATGCATTAGTGATGTTTTTGATTAATTGTCATGGTACCATGTTAGCGCGGAAAGAAGGAAGAAGTAAGAGAGTCCAACAAGCCCACATTATTAGAGATGATGATGATGATGATTCACTTATCACGAATTGGGATTTTAAAAGGGTTATTTACCTTATGTTTGATAACACACATAGGCACGATGCATCGAGGTATAAAGAACCAGAATGGTGCTCCACCTAGTGTGATGGACTTTGACTCGACAATCAGATAGGAGTACTCCTGTTCACACCTGACATACGAAACCTTATTCAAAATGCAGTTCAGATATTCCAAACATCTCAGACCAAAACATAGAAAGGAAAGCCTCCCTATGTGGTCAACAAGACACCTAAAACACCCTCCCTGCACCCAAACAAAGCACGCATGACCAAGGTTATATTACAAGAATATCCAACAAGCATAGTAGATAAAAAGATAATGATCGTTGCCCCATTCCTTTCTCTCTAAATCCATTTGTTTGGAAATCATCAAGAGGTCATCGAAATGAGTGCAAATAAGATAAGTTAAAAGATAGAGATCAAGTAAACAAACAAGCTAATGTTCTTCATACCACTAGCCAAGACTAAACTATGGTGATGCCTGATGTTGATGTCCTTTCTAGGAAGGATGCATCCTAGGACATGATGTTATCAGATGATTCGAGACAAACTGGATGATAGACTATTGATACCAAGAGTTGACAAACTTGTTTACTTACTGACCTAGACTTGAGACTTTGACGCTTGAGTTTTCACCTTTGAATTGCTAGACTTGTTTCTGACTGTTTCACCAAAGGTTGAGGATGACGATTGTTTATTTCGGGTGAAAGCGAGATGGGGATGGATGGATTTTTTCAAATATTTGGATGTTTTTGAAGTTTTTGAAATGTTTTGAGGCTGTTTTTGGTATTGTTGAGATTTTACAAATGTTTTGATTTTCAAAATTTCCAATGTTTTGTGGTTTTCTGAGATTTTGACGAAGAGACTAACCTAAAGACCTATCATAGGGGCCTTGGGGGCTGATCAAAGATTAGCCTTGCCTACGTTATACACGCAGAGACCACGTAGTTCGACTGACATAGACTCGATTATTGATGAGATATGAACAAATGGATTACCAATTTATTGTGACAGACTCCTAAAGGACTGACTTAAGTGTCTCGAGGGATGATCAAAGATCAACCTTTCCTACGTTCAAAGCTCAGAGACCCGTAGTTCGACAAGATGACTTTGTTTTTGACTTTTTGACTGAGCTTTTGACGTGTTTTTGGATTTTGATATGTTTTGAATGTTTTTTGATTTTTTGATTTTATGAATGTTTTTGGATTTTTTTATTTTTAGAAGACTTCAAGAATACACATGAATCTAATCCAATGAGAACATGCCCCTAGCATGATGCAATAGACTACTTTGATACAGGCAGGACAAACTGACCTTAAGAATGGGCCGAGTAGTACTAGGAGAGATCATGACATGAACACAGGATCAAGCTATAATGCAAACGTGAATGGGTGATAGATGGAGATATGGAATGTGATGAATGATGGATGGATGATACAAAACAAGCCGTGATGATCCTGGTGAATGGAAAGTACTTATTTACACAAGGCGCCTGTTTGCCAGGTTTTCACCAAGGTACTTGCCCAAAGCGCCATTGAAGTGGTTCTCACTACAGGATATTTTTTCTCTTTACTATTTTTTAATCCTTATTTTATTTTATTTTTATTTTTATGTTTTTTGATTTTTTGCATTTTTTGTTTTATACCATGGAAGATTAGGCATAAATTTTTTTGAGATGGGAGTTGTTCATGGGATCTTGCAGAGGCTTGCCTTCTAGTGTTGATAATTGATATGCCCTTGACTTGTAGCTCGTTGTGATGATGAAGGGTCCCAACCAATTAGGTTCAAACTTGCCCTTGCCATCTGGATTTGGAACATTCTTCTGATTCTCCTTCAGCACTAGTTCTCTGACTTGGAAGGTCTGACTTCTGATCTTCTTATTATAACTCTACTTGAAACGGTTTTGGTACATTTATAAATGGTTTAAGGCATCCATGTGCTGCTCATCTAGTAGTTCCAACTCGTTTAATCTTGACACCGAATATTCTTCATATGTGATAAGATTCTATAGTGATATTCTTAGTGACAGGAGCTTGATCTCAACGAGTAGTATGGCTTTTGATCCGTAGACTAGGGAGAAAGGGGTGGCACCTATTGGTGTGAAGATGCTTGTTCAATAGGCCCATAAGGTGGGATTCAACTACAAATTCCAATCAAAATCTATGTCATTGACTATTTTTTTGAGGATTTTCAAGATGGTCTTATTTATAGCCTCAACATGGCCATTTCCTTGGGGGTAGTATGGAGTTGAAAAGTGATGTTGGATATTAAACTTTTGGCATAGGTCACGAACATCCTGGTTTTTGAAAGGTGTCTTGTTGTATAAGATAATGGCTTGAGGGACACTGTAGCAGAAAATTAGGTAGTTCAGGATGAACTTGGATATCTGCTTTCCTGTGATATAGGTCATGGGGATGGATTCCACCCACTTCGTGAAGTACTCTGTGGTGGTCATGATGAACTTATGTCCACTGGATGAGGTGGGGGTAATTTTTCCAACGAGATCAAGCCCCCATTGTGAAAAGGGCCAAGGTGTAACAATCGGGTGGAGCTCCTAAGCTAATGCATGGATGAGATCCCCATGTTGCTAACACTGTAGACACCTTCAGACATATTTATGAGCTTTCCTCTCCATTGTAGGCCAATAGTACCCAATCCTCAACAATTTCTTAGCCAAGGTCATACCACTCGAATGTGAACCACAAATATCGTTATGTACCTCGGTTAAAGCAGTCAAAGCTTCCTTAGCATTTAGGCATCATAAAAGGGTTCCTTCAATGCTTTTACGATATAGGGTATCTCCTAAGATGATAAAACAGAATGAATTTTTGACAAAGGCTCTTTTGAGGTTCAGGGTTATATCTCTAGGGAGGACTTCTATTCTCAAGTAAGTGTATATATCATGATACCAAGGATCTCCAAGACCAACAATTTCACACACAAATTCAGACTCTAGTACCTCGAATGCTGGTACAAGAAGCTGCTCTACAAGGAATTCTTGCTTTGGGATGTTGTGTGGGATATCCAATAATGATCCAATTGTTACCATAGCATTTTCCACTATGTTATTTGCTCTTGGTAGTTGCACAAATGTGATATCAATGAAGAATTTCTTGAGGCTTTCCACTAGTTTCTTATAGGGAGTCAACTTGTCATCCTTCATTTGGTATTCATCGTTTGCCTGGTTGATTATGAGTTGTGAATCACCGTAGAACTTGAGTTCCATGATCTGCCATTGTACCGCAATTCTCAGCCCTATGACAAGAGCCTCATATTCTACAATGTTATTTGTGCATGGAAATGACAGCTTGTATGATTTGGGTATGTAATCCCCTTGTGGAGTGATGAAGAAGATTCCAGCTCCTGACCCATGTTGTGTGTAGGATCCATCAAAGTACATTTTCCAGTGATCTGCTACACTTAGGTTGAAGATTGATTCGTTGGGGAATTTTGATACAAGCAGGTTCTCTAAGTATATCGGGGCCTCTGTCAGTTGGTCTGCAATTACTTGTCCTTTGATGGCCTTGCCTTCCACATACTCAATGTTATGCTCTATCAGGATCATAACCCACTTAGTTGTCCTCCCTGTAAGCGTTGCTTTAGAAAGCAGGTACTTAAGGGGGTCTATCTTTGCAATGAGCTTTATTTGATGTGCTAGCATGTAATGTCTAAATTTTTATGCTGCAAACATGACTGTTACACAAGATTTTTCAATGGATGTATAGTTCAACTCATGTCCCACCATAGTTATATTGATATAATAGAAAGCTCTCTCTTTCCCATTTTCATCATGTTGTGCTAAAAGAGCGCCGAGAGATGTTGTTGTCGTTGATATATATAAGATCAAGGGTTCACTTGGAATTGGCAGCATGAGGACTGACGGTGTGAGTAAGTATTCCTCGATCTTGTTGAATGCCTGATCACATTTTTTGTCCCACTTGTATGCTACCTCCTTGTGGAGTAGATGAGAATAGGGGACAACCTTGTCTGCTAGTTGTGTTATGAATCAACAGATGGACTGGAGTCTTCTTTGCAAACCCCTTAGCTATTTCAATGTTTTCAGTGCCTCCATCTCAAGAATTGCCTTAACCTTGGTAGGATCTATTTCAATCCCTCATAGAAATGATATACCCAAGGAGCTTTCCTGATTGCACTCCAAGGACACACTTCTTTGGATTCAGTCTAACTTTGTATTCCTTTAACCTATTAAAGATGGAGCCCAATGCTGGTATGTGATCTCATCATTTTTTGACTTGGCCAATATATCATCCAAATAATCCTCCATAGTTCTATGAATCATATCATGAAAGATTAGTGTCATGGCCCTCTGATAGGTAGCTCCTGCATTCTTCAACTCGAACGACATCATATTCCAGCAATATGTCCCCCATGGACAAGTGAAAGTTGTTTTGTGTTGGTTGTCCTTTGCTATCATGATTTGGTTGTATCCTGAGAATTCTTCCATTAACGATAGCATCTCATGTCCTGCCATCATATCCACAATCATGTCAATGTTTGGGAGAGGGAAATCATTATTGGGACATGCTTTGTTCAAATCTCTGAAATCCATGCAGATGCGGATGCCCCTAGTGGGCTTTGAGATAGGTACAAGAATTGAGACCCACTCTAGATAATCAATCGACCGTATGAACCCTACATCTAGGAGATTTTGTAATTCCATTTTGACCAATAATGCTATTTGGGGATGCATCTTCCTTAGCTTTTGTCTCACTGGCTTTGCTTTGGGATATATAGCTAGGTGGTGAACCAAAACTTCTGGATCGAGGCCAGGAATTTCGGCATAAGTCCATGCAAATTTTATCTTTCTTTCTTTTAGGAATGTAGCCAGGAGTTCCTGTTCTTCTGTGAGAAGTGACTCTGCATAGAATGTTATGTGTGGCATTTCCTCTGTTCTCAGGTTAATTGGATTGTACTTCTCTGTTAAGACTGTTGACTTCTCCTAATGAATTGCATTGAGAGGAAGATCGAATCCTTCATCCTCCAGTGCCTCAGAGAGGTTTTCACCATTGGATGCGTTCTTTATTTTTACTATTTTCAAGTCAAAGAGCGCCACAGTGTGGTTTTCACTCAAAGACCTAAAGATTATTCTCATATTTTCACTTTTGCTACTGAAGGATTCAATTGTCTCCCTGTAATAGGCATGTGTGTCTAGTATGATATCAAACCTAACCTTGTGATCTCCATATGGTATCGTATCCCACAATCCCATGAATTCTGAGAGCGCCTCATCATTTTCAAATGTGTCCAAAATTGGTGGTCCTCGTTGGTTGTAATCGATGAGTTGGGGATAAACTAGGTTTATTTCATGGGTTTGATGGTCAGACTCAAAATACAAGGTGTTAATCATGAGCAAGGAGGAATCCTTGAAAATCATGGGTAAGTTAGTTATAGGATCCTCATCACTACTACACACATCAGTTATGTCAAAGGTAAAGTTGTCTATGACTCGACCTGTGGATACTGGTAATTGAAGGGTGGATGCTAATTACTGAGGGGGAGTTTTGACCTCTCTAACCAAGGCACCCTTTCCAAGTATGGTTACCTTCGGAGGGGTACATTCGAGGCCAATATTTCTTATACGTTTCTCAGTGACAGGGGGTTCTAACAGGCCATTGTCATTTTTCCCAAGTTTCTTGTTTTTATTGTAACCTATGCTAAGCATCATTTGTAGACCTTTGTTGCTTTCATCCATTAGAAGATCAGGCACAGGCCTTTCATCTTGATATAGGAGACTGGATATGTCTCTTTCATCTACTATTTCTCGACTTAGATCTCCCTAAGATATGAATCTAGAGGGATCCACTTTGAAGGTGTGTGATGATGTTTTAGCTGATTGGGGTTGCTCGTGAGTCCTAGGAGATTGAGGTAACTCTCCTATGATGAAATCACTTTTCTTTATTCTATAATCCCCACACCCATTGTCTTGGATAATGACCTTGATTTTGGATATATCAGGAATGGCGGGTATCTTTGTCTCTGAAGTGGAGGCTAATGTAGTTGGGTCTACATACAGAGTTGTGGGGCCTTCATTGTTCTTTGGGACTTGGGAGATTTTATAGTATTTTTCTTCCAGGTTCTTGCAATAGGCAAAGGGCTCAGGATCACCATGGACCGTGACCTCTTGATTTTGATATGGTAATTTGACGCACTGATGGAAGGTTAATGTAACTACTTGGATCCCATGGATCCATGGACACCCCAGGAGGATGTTATAAGGTAAATCAAGGTCAAGGATGTGGCATGTGGTTTCCATAATGGCTAGCCCTACTTAGATAGGGAGTTGAATAGTGCCCTGAGACACTCTTTCTTAATTATCAAAAGCTCTAATTGTGATGTTGTTCCCATTTTCAATGACATCCTCTGAGAATCCCAAATTTTTTATTAGTTTGAGGGAACAGATATTTAGACCTGCATCCCCATCCACCAAGACCCTTTTGAATTTGTTTTTATGAACCAGGACTTCAAGGTGGAGTGCACGATTGTGAGATGGTTGGGTGGGGAAGTCTTGATCAGAAAATGTTAGGAGACTTGGGGTAGTGATTTGTCCGACTGTAGCTTGGAACTGGTTAGCCTCAAGATCTGTGAAGACGGTGGATGAAGCCAATGCTTCCTCTAAGATTTTCCTATGTGCAGGTGATATCTTCAGCAACTCCATGATGGAGATCTGAGCAGGGGTTCTTTTCAGCTAGTCTAGAACATTGTAGCCATTAGGAATGGATTTTGGATTAGAGGTGGATGCCCTAGGTGGTTGTGATGGTCTAGCAATGGTGACCTTTCCACCACATGTGGTGACTCCACAATCAACTTTGGCTCCCTTGATATTAATAACAGTAACCATTTCATCTATGGATGCAACAACATGATCATACACATGGTTTACATTGGCATACTTTGTCTTTCCATGATTGTTCCCTTTGTTATGATCTGGCATCAAATTCATGTATATTTTTAGGTCTTGATTTCCAGTTGGTTGCTCAACATTTATGATCTTGTCATCAATGAGGTCTTGGATCAGATTTTTCAACCCCATGCAGCTGGTTGTTGTGTGTCCCTTGATTTTATGAAAATCACAAAGGTGGTTTTCATTGTACCATGGTGGTTTCACTTGGGGTTCCTAATAGTTCTCATAGATGAGAATTTTGATGAGATTCTCGTTTACCAACTTTTTCATGATGGATTCAATTAATTCCCCAAGGGCAGTGTATTTTCTCTTGGGGATATTTGTTTCACAGAGGTGGTCCCCCTTGATTATTCAAATTGTTGATTTGATTGTTGGGTGGTTGTTGTGATACTAAATTGGCTTGAGTGTTGTTTTGATTGTTTCCTTATGGTTGTTAATATGTTTGGGTATTTTGTTTCGGAGCACTAATTATGACCTTGGCATCCACCACACCATCATTGGTGACATTTGTGTTCTTCACCCACGTGTGAGGATTTTTGGTGGATAAGAAATTATCTTGATGTTCTTGATACATGGGTGTCCCCCCTTGTGCAATAAGGGATCGTTCGATGTTGGGTGCCTTGGGGATCAAATGGTCGTACGTGGTGATACATTACATCTTAAGATGAAATGCCAAGGTTTTCTCAAGGTTAGCAATGATGGTGCAAACTTGTTGTTCTTCTAGCATGGCCCATTTGCTCCTATTGGCCTTAGATCGCCATTGTTGTAAGAAGGAAGTGAATTATTCCCCCTTAGCTTGTTTAAGAGTAGATAGTTCCTCTAGACTGGCATCCATACCTATATTGAATGCGTAATTTTTTATGAATGCGTCTATAATCTCTTGGAATTTTTTGATTCTAGGAGGAAGGTGAGAGAACCACTCCATGGGAGGGCCAACTAAACTTTGAGGAAATATCCACATCAGATATGTATTGTCATATACGACCTCCATGCAATGTACTTGGAATTCCCTGATGTGATCTTTAGGGTTTCCCATCTCACAATATTTGTCAAATTTAGAGATTTCAAACCCCTTTGGGAACAGTATCATTGCAAGGCTCTTATTGAATGGATAAGGACACAAGTTGCTTGGTGTTTTTGTGGTTTTCCCTAACTGAAGATCCAACACTTGCTGCGAGAGTAACTTGATTTGTGTCATCACATCGTTTTGTAGATCGGGAGGTGGAGTGAATGTAATTTGAAGTTGTTGAGGTGTTTGAGTGATGGGTGGGGTGTTGGGTGTGTTGGTGGGAGTTTGTTGCAAGCTTTGTTGTGCAATCAAGGCCTGTTGATACACCTGCATTTTTTGTTGTGCCAACAATGCTTATTGTTGGTCTCACTGTTGTTGTGCCAACAACGCTTATTATTGGTCTTGTTGTTGTTGTGCCAACAATGCTTGTTGTTGGGCTAATAGTTGGGCTACTTCTTGTTGTACTTGATACTTTTGCAGGGCTTGCTAATATGCTTGTTGATGAGCAACTTGATACTGTGCCTGTGCTTGCGCCTGTTGAGCTTAGTATTGGGCTTGAGCTTGAGCCTGTGCTTGTTGGGCTACTTGTGCACCCTAGGCAGCCTGTGCAGCTTGTGTGGCTTGAGCTCCTTCCATAGCTTGGGTGGCTTTCTATTGTTGCAACAAAGCTTGAGCTTGGGAGGCCTAATATGCTTGTTGTGCTTGTTGCGCTTGTTGCACAGCTTGAGCTGCTTGTGATTGTTAAGTAGCTTGTTGTGTAGCTTACGTGTTTTGTGCTTGTTGAGCTTGGAACTGCTGAAGTGCCTTTTGATAGGCTTATTGTGTTGCTTGCAATGTGATGCTATATTGGTTGGCCACATTTGGTCTTGGTGGCGGTGGTGGCAGATTTGAAATGGTGTTTGTTGTTGTGATGAGGGGTACCATTGTATTGATGATAGGGACTTGGGTAGTGGATGGTACAATTGATATGCTTGGTCCTTGAGAGACCACATTTATGGATGGTACAATGATTGCTTGGGTTGTTTGGATGGTTGCCACTTATTGTTGTGATATTAATGGCAAGATCGAAGGATTTGGTATGATGTTTTGATTCATGATAGGGGGTTGTTTTGACTTTGTTGATTGATGGTTGGTAAAGGGGGGAGCCCTAAACCAAGGATTGGTGTGGATCTTAATCGAAAAGGTGGAAGTGGTGGAAAAATGGGTGGTTTGTTCCCTTGAGGAAATGATGATGATGAGGGGTCAAAGATGCCCCTGGTCCAAATAGCCCACCTTCTCCTTGAGAAGTCATAGGGAGAGAAGTTTGTGTGTTGAGAGGATATGCCAGTGTTGCATGAAAAGAGGATGGGTCATTGGGGTCATGAAAGGTGAGCGAAACATATGGGTGTAGGAGATTCAATGGGACATATTGACCCAAGATGGTGTTCGCATCCAAATCTTGGTTGTTCACAAGGGGGTGTGTTTGTAGTGCATGAAGCAATGAGCTCCCCTTGTTGACAATTGGTTGAGTTGGGGAAATGGATGATGTGATTTGTGGGATGGTTTGAGTGATGCTTTGAAACAGAGGTGTGGATGATATCAGGGGCATAATCCCAAGAGGCTTCTCCACAATAGTGCTTACATCATAATCGGAAGGGAGTTTAGCCCCTTCTTTTTCCAATTCTAGCATGTATTGGGAGGGATTAAGTTTCATCATGGAATTGACAATTTTGTGTGTCTCAGGATTTTGGACCATTTCAATAATCTCATCTTGAGTCATCCCTAGAACATTGTTGGTGATGTCCTCCACTTGGCCACCTTCCTCTTGATGATCTTGTGGAAATGGAGGAAGATTGAGCGTGGTATTGCTAGATCCAATGGGATTCATTTTGGGAGTGGTTTGACTTAAGTCACTCGAAGTAGATGTTTCTTTGTTCGTTTCCATGTTCTTGTGTTGAGATCTAGTTTGGACCATAAAATGAGAATCAATTTTCAAGAATGTGGGAGGTGAACCTCTAACTCCTTGGATTGATCTAAACTTTAAGTACAAAAAAGAAAGTCTAAGAAATTAAGGATCAAGGATGGTGATGAGATAATGAAGGATGGATGATTGGTGAATGATTGAACTCTTAGGAAACCTTGAAGAGGATACTAAACTTTAGGACTTTTGGATTTGATGTTTGATTTGATTTTTATTTTGATTGGGTTTGATTTGGATAATGAACTCATAAACTCTAAGAGGTTGGATGTTGTCCTAGAGTAAACTTGTTCACAAGATGATTATTTAACTAAGTGTGTAAAGAAGGATTCATCTACACACACCTAGTCAAACAAGATGATTTGGATTTTGATTTCAAAGGATTTGCCCAAAGTTTAGCATGAAGGATTTTTTCAAGATTTCCAAGAGTTATTTGTGAGGTGAATTTTGATTTTTATGTTTGACGGATGGATGAGAGTGTTTTGATTTTGATCCTAAGAGACTTAGAGAGACTTTGTTTACTAGACCAAAGTGTTGAAGAACATGCTAATACTTCCTATGTGAGATACTCAAACCTTTGAAAGAGACTTGGATTTTGACAATAGTAAAATGAATACAAATTTGGATTGTTCCTTGATGCACGTTTGTAAAAGTTGAAGGTCAATATTTCTCTAAATTCGTAAAGCATAAACAAACGTTTCTTGTGAGCTTTTTGACTAAGACCTTTGGATTTTGGTTTTTGGATTTTGATCTTTCAGGAAATCATTTGAAAGAGCACATGTGTGGGGTCCAATTGTTTCTTATCTTTTCTTAGTGAGTTCTTTTTACCACAAACAATTTCTTGATTTAGGTTTTCAAACTAAATGTCTAATGTCCCAATTTCTTCTCATCCCATAAAGTCCATTATGTGGAAATCAAGGAAATTAAGGCAAGAGTTCCCTTATGTTGACTTTAGTGAGAGCAAATTAAGATGTAAACCCAAATACTTAGAAACCCCTAAGGATAGAATCCCTACGGAAAGCAATAGCACTTGGATTTTTTCAAAGGTATTTGCTTCCTCTAAAGGGTTTGAAATTTGATGATCATGGTTGAAGTTGGTTTTCCAATGTTTAAGATCCAAGTAAAGTGTTTTGATTCCAAGAAAATGCACAACCCTATGGATAGTCAAGAGACAATATTTGTTGAATCCCCACTTGGATAAATCCAGTTGCGCTTATTCTCAGCGGATGATTAAAAGCTTGACCACACTGGCTCCCCTCCACAACACTCACTTCTATGGGTCAGCCAAGATTTAGTACCCATGAAACTCCCATCGAATACTTCTCATCTCTACCAAGAACCATAAAAATGTGGGACGGCTTTAGAATGACCGTTCTTACACCAAAAAATAGGTAAGGATTTGAACTTCTAAACAAATTGGTTCTAGTAAGGGTGATCAAGGAAATAGCACCTTGCGAGCGTCCAACAAGCCACTAAAGGCTTTGATTAATCGTACTAGGGTCTCTTATACTTTTTACGGTAGTACCCCGTTCTGAAAGACATTGTATGGCTAAGGCCTACATACCATTGGACTTGACGATTTAGTCTTATCCTTTTATATACCGGCTCGAGTGAAAAACCGGTTGGAGTCGCCTTCGAGTTCTCCTTTTGGATGTGTCTCTTAGGCAGGCCCCTCTAAGGGTAAACAAAAGCGAGCAAGCACATCCGTAGTTCGATCGATCTTTGTTTATGTGAACAAAGAGAGAACACACACGATATACTCCACTCACACTAGCAAGCTTTGCTTAATTTTAAGAATCCAAATTGAAGTGTGGAGGTAATTGCTTATATAACTTAATGCCACCAAAAGAATTTTGATTCTCAAGATTGTCGTGAGGTGCGAGAGAAGCGCATACGCCTTTTAAGTGATATTACTTTGCATAAGAAATTACAAAACACAAAAAACACATGCTCATTTTAACCTTCAAAGCAAGAATGGATTCATTTTAAGCACCAATATTGAAATGTGAAATTTGCTTGTTCAATTTTAAAGCCTCCAAAAAAACTCTAGTAAGTTTCCTAAGACTCTTTTTAACCCCCTTTTTTTTTTCTTTTTAAGCCCAAACGAAAATTATTGGGTCCTAAAAAGCTTGAAGATGACAAAGTCCTTAGAAATAGGATTATAATTGTTCCCCAAAGTGTTTAAAAAAAATTGATACAATAAAATGAAGATGCCATAAGAAGTCTTGCTTTCATTTCCTCCTTCCCTTTTGATCACTCCAACCTACAAAAACTAGTTAAAACTACAAAAAAAGGCCAAAAACCAGTTAGAAGTTCAGGTGATCAAAATGAAAAAGAACACATGTTGAAAAAAATTGAAAACTGCCTTTTACCCCACCCTAGCGGCGCTGTCTACGATGGCGGTGTAGTTTGGAGGCTGTCAGCGGCACTCTGGTGAGAATAGCGGAGGACTGTGGAAAGATAGTGAGTGTGATTGCGGCGCTATTTCACCTAGCGACAAACTTTGGAGTTTGAGTTGGCCGGGCAGAATAGAGAATGACTTGAGCGGCGCAGTTTGTAGTTTGAAAGTGTTGCTAAATAGCGTCACTAGATTGATAGCGGTGAAGTTTGACTTGGCAGCAGTGCAGTTTCCTGTAGAAACACAAAAACTAAAAAAAACAACAAAATTTCTTTAAAAATGTGTTAATTTCTTCAAATTTTGCCCTCCCTCTAGCACCAGAATGTGAATGGTGATCCTATACCTACACAAACATGAAGAACAAACACAATATTAGTCCAATATGTAAGTTAGAAACATCTTTCCCCATAAGATTCATTTGAAACATGAAAATAAGAAATAATATGAAGAACACAAGTTAAAAAGCTATTAAATCCTATTTAAATGATCAAACTCTCAATCCCATGAGGGAATTAGTGCTATTTTGATGTGGAAAATAGCCCTTTCCCAATTCCTAATCAAGTTTGATGATGAACTTTGAAAATTGATGCTCCATGATGAAATTTCTCCATAACCTAGCTATGAAATGATGAAAACCTATGAAAATGGATGATAATGGATGAAGATTGCTCAAAACAATGAAGATGATAACTTTGCCTAAGTTGTGTATGAAAATGCCTAAGATTGTGGATCCAAAATCAAAATGAGAGCCTTCTATTTATAGAAGAGAGTGATGGAGGATGGGGCAAAATGGATGAATGTGGAATCAAACACCAACCAATAGCACAATGCCACTTGTCAACATGTGAGTGGACAAAGGTGGAGCACATTTTGATGAATGTGCACATTAATGCTATTAGGTGGAAATTCAAAATTGGAGAAGTGACATGTTGGAGGGAGATGAAGGACGAAATAAATGCCACTTGGCTCAAGAAAAGGACATGTAAGAGGCCTTTAATGCCTTGTTGGATGGACAAGTACTTTTGGGGGGAGATTTCAAATTTGAGGAATATTCCATCCTTTGATGCCCTTTTGAATGAAAATAGGAGATTTATAAATTAATTAAATTGATTTTCATGAGCAAGTTGCAAAATCTAGAGGATTTGATGGATTAAGACTAGGATTAATCAAGATTTCATTAATTTAAAAGGAGATTAGCTGATTTGACAATTTGATTTAGATTTTTGGGTTAAAATAAATCAAAATGAGAGGAATAATGATTTTAGAACATAATTAAATAAAGTTTGATTTATTTAATTAAAGATGATGATGTTAGATTAAATCAAATAAAGATTAATTTATTTAATTTAAGGGAGATGACCTTAGAGCTTAATTAAATAAACTGAATTATTTAATTAAAAGAGGGACATTAGGATCAATTAAACAAAATGATTTATTTAATTAATAGGAGATGATGACTTAATCAGATAAAATTAATTTATTTAATTAAGAGATGAAATGTGATGAATTTAATTAAATAAATATTATTTAATTTATTAGTTAAATGATTAGTAAAAGAAGATGATTCAGGATGAACCGGTGTTAGTAAATCAGGATTAGGTGTATAGGATCAATCAGTATACTTTACGTGTCTACAGGTATTAGTCACACCTACTAAACATAACCATTCATAAATAATTAATAATTTAATATTATTAGATTATAATTATTTCAAATGGGATTGCTTAATAAAGCATATAATATATAAGGTTTAATAACCTTATATTAGAACATTATATAAATGATATAAGGGTATGACCCCTAATAACATTACGTTCTAACAAATGTACTATGAAATTTTCTCAAAATGGGCATAAAACTGAACAGGAAATGGTATGGATGTGAAAATTTCATGATCGCACTTTGAATATGTGAAAAAATGATTGAAGCAAAATAACACAAGATAATGTAAATAATCAAATGTATACCTCAAAAAATCTCCATCCTCCTAGATTGAGTGAAAATAGAATGCACCCTACTTCTATTTGATTTTCTCTAGATTATGATAAGATGCAGATTGCTCAATAAACTAGCATAACCTTCATATGGTTACAATAATGAGATAGCAAAACAACAACATAAAGTTATCAATGATACACTTGACTTGATGATGAATGATAAGGGCCTCTAGTTATAAAATTTTCAAGAGGAAAAATCAAGGGGTGGGATAGATTGATGATGGATGGCTAAGATTGAATGAGGATTAGGATAAGGCTAAAAGATGTAGTTATGTGAAAAGTGTCTTATGAGGGATAAGATGGATGGATTCTAGGGAAATATCTTTATGTGAATGGTTAGGATCAAGAGGTGTAGCATGAAATGAATGGATGAGATTGAAAGTTAGTTTGACTTTTAAGAAAGTGTCTAAGCTCAATGAATCCATATAAGGTCTTAATTAGACATGTGAAAGGGACACTTGTCACATGATGATGATTTTAGATTATGATCCATGTGAACAAGTTTAAGGGTGGGATTAAATGGACAATGAAAAAATTGAATATGAAATTAATTAAATAAATAATAAATAGTTATTTAATTAATGGGATCATGTGAAGGGTAAAATAATTAAATAAATTATAATAATATTTATTTAATTAAAGGTTAGGATGAATGAGGGAAAGGATGGAATTAATTAAATAAATAATAAATATTATTTTTTATTTATTTAATGGTTTGGGATATGGTAAAATTAGGAGTGGTTGGATAAGGTCATCTATTAGGTGTCTACATTTTTCCCCTCTTTGATATGACATCACAACTATAAGAAGTGGCATTGTCTCAAAGAAGAATAAAATACAACACATGGAAAGAGATAAGGAATAGTGGCATGGTGCCCTAGTCACTAGAAGGATGAGGAAGGATGATGATGAGGTAGTGGGATAATGTCTCGAGAGGAAATATATGTTAAGAGAGCACATGTGTGCTCTCGACATGGAAGGGAAAGATGGGGGATAAGGATCAAGAAGCAAATAAAATGGAAGATGAATGGGATGGAAGGGGATGCATGAAAGGGGAGATTGGTTATGTTGGTATATGGAGAACAATCCTTTAAAGTTTACCATAACAAAGGAAAGTATGCACCAAGGTATGAGGAACCAGGGTGACAAGGTAACCTTTACATGGACTTGACACTCAAATAAAAGGGTTGTCCTTGTTCATACTAGACACCACAAAAACTTTTTGGAATATGTGAGGAAAATAAACTTAAAACACAGTATTCCTAGTGCACAAAAGGTATGAAATGACCTAGTATGCAAAGAATGAATATTCATATTGGAATTTTTTCCAACACACACAAGGTAAGTAGATACATAGTAATATTACAAGAACATCCCACAAACATGACATACAAGATAAATATGATGCCCCACTATACACTAATCAAAACACACAAAGATATAAAAATATCTAGGTGGCCTTAAGTAGGTGTAGTCATGGATTAAAAAATAAATCAAAAGATTCATTGATAAACATGTGTCATGTAGCCAAAATATCTCTTGCCAAAAATAGGATAATATGATGAAGATTACGCCATACCCAAAATTGAGGTGTCCTTATAAGAATGAATGATTGGATAGATGAAGATGATGGGAACAAGGATATAATAGATATTTAATATCATCATCTAGGTTCATGTGTGATTTCTTGATAAAAAGTGATGCTTATATGTAGCATTTTGTTGTTATTCAAATGCAAGTTTGAGGAGTGCCAAAGGTTATTATGGATGCGATTTGGGATGAGATGGGATGGTATGGTATGGGGGAGCGTGTTGATGCATTTTTTTACTATACGATGAAGTTGTTATTGTGGTATGTGCTGATGTGTGAAGATGGATGCAAATGTATGAGGCTTGAAGGCCAACATGTTGAATACTAGGTATATACAAGGCCATAGCCTTGAAACAATTTAGGCGCAACTTCCATATTTAATGAGGGGAAGAATAGGGAAGGATGGATAATGATATATGAGATGACATGTGACACTAATCAATGAGCAATACAAATCATGATATGTTTATTTGGATGGGTGGATACCTGCATTATTTATTATGGTATTGAAAGATAGGAATGGTTGTGGTAGAGGAGATAAAATCCTAAAAGATGGTGGAAAAGAGACTACTTCACATGATATTTGTATCTAGTTTTTTGCCATAGTAGTTGTCCAAGGTGCCACTAAAGCATTTTTCACCATTGGAAAAATTATTTCTCTTTACTATTATGGATTTTTTATTTGATTTTTTTTGGATTTTGATTTTTTTTTTCAACAATTAGGATGTGATGATGTTGCAATAAAAGCAACAAGTTATTGAATTGGTGGACTTGGAAGTGTACATATTAATGATTCTACCTTAGCTCACTCCTGCAAAAGGAGTGAGCTAAGGTAGAATCATTAATACGTGCACTACCAAGTCCTTCATGCATCTCATGTAAAGAAGCTTGAACATCCTTCATATCAAAGCTCTTCAAGAGGTTTCCATCAAAGGTTTATTGATATGATATATCACCAAGGGGGGTGAATTAGGAGGATGGTGAATGGAATAAGGTGGGTGAAGTGGCGGTATTATGGGGAGATGAGGATGATGGAGATAGGGTAGGAACTAAAATTAGTAAATAGATAAGATTAAATTAAATAAATCATGAGAGTGTAGTTGAGGGAATAAATTAAATATTAATTTTATTTATTTATTTTGGAGGGAAAGATAATTTAAATTAAATTTGTGGAAGGAGTGTTAGCTAATTAAATAATTTTTAAATTTATTTAATTATAATGGACAAAAGATAATTTAATTTAATAATTAAAAATTATTTAATTAATATGGATAGAAGAATTAATGAGGGTAATGATAAGATGACAAATGAAAATGTATTAGTCATTTTCAGGTGTCTACAACCACTATATGGCCTTTCCTTCCTCAAAGGTTTCCCATTTATAACTGTCCTACTAGCTTCCTCGTTAGCTCATTCAACTCTCTTTGGCCTTGGTCTAGATTCTTAATTTTTTCTAGAAGAATTCCTTTTTTCCTCCTTTATCATTTTATTATTTCCTTTACCTCCCTTGGTCATGAATTTTCCTATTTTGTCTAGATCTTCAATTCTTGGGCCTTCCACCTATAATTTCCTTTGTTCTTGTCTAAGATATATGGTCTCTTTTATTGTAGTGCTCCCCTATGTTCGATAAATTGATGTAGATAGTACGTACATCCAACTTAGTAGACCAACATATCCCTTCCCTTATTAATTAGTTGATTGTCTCAGAGGTTCTTCATTTAAATTACCAACCAAAGAATCATAATCTTGAGATAATGTTGGCACTACATGTGTAACTGAGAATCCTAAAACATCATAATCAATTGTGTATAGAAAAGTAAAAGAAATAAATCTAACTGAAAGTGACCTAACTAAAATAGTTATATCTATCTAGATAAATAACTTGATTGTTGTGGGTAACTATGATAATTGCTACAGGTAACTACTTCTATAAAAATATTAACTCAATGACTTGACTATGCTACAACTTATTGTATTGACAATCAATTATTCATTTAATAACTCAATAGACTGTCAATTAATAATATAAACTACCATGGATATTGCAATACCTTAAGTGTCCCTTGCTCAAGAGTTGTTGCAATCCCACAAACTCCTTCAAGTCCTAACTCAGAGATTCATGGAAAACATTGTATTCTTCTTTATTGAAAATTGAACATACAAAGAACTTAAGAACATAGTATTTGATTGGAAAAGCTTATATTTAGATCTATTTCATACCAAAAATCTATCTAGCTATAGTCTCTCATATACAAGATCCTTGAGAGATCCATTATTCTTGGACTGTAAACAAACTATAAGCAACTGTCAATTCTCCCAAAAACATAGGAAGAGGATTAGGTCTTATTTCAATAGAATTAAAAATCTAGTGGAGTTAAGAGTGTTAGAATCACATCAGGACTCTACATCTTTAAAGAAGATGGTTATAACTAAAAACGTACCTAACAGGGAAAAACTTATTGCAAGCCATGACCATTGTTATTACAAATATCTCATTTCCTCCATGACCTAATAATAACATGAAGTAAAAAGATAGAATAATGCATAAGAAAATTATGTTCACAATCCCCAATTGCTACCTCCATCAACTTCAAAAAATTGCACTTGTTGTAGATGATAACCTTCTTTGGCTACAACAAACATGTGTCCTTTTGCTATGGGTTGGTAGTCCCTTCATTGCAAGTTAACAAATCCTTCATTATAGGGGTTAGTTTATTCCAAAGATATATTTCACCATTAATAACTATAATCAATCATAAAACTCCATTAAATTCCATAGACATTCAAGAATTCACACAACCATTTACCAATATAATATATCATCTTTAATGCTTTAAATACTTAAAATATATGAAAAGAGTTTGGGAATACCTTTGAAAATTATTAGAAATATAACAAAAAGTATGAAACTAAAGAAATGAAAACAAGACATTTTTAAGGCGCATCACTCCCCCCAACTTGGCTTTGTGCTTGTCCTCAAGTAGTTCAAGGCCTCTAGTTATATTGTAATTCAATCTCTCTATAGTCTATTATATCAGTGACTCCTTCACCCTACTTTAGGTAGAATCCCTTATGTTCAGATATCCTTTCCCATCTAGCTTGCTCAATTGCCCCTTATTCTTCCTTTCTTCTTATCCAATTTGGAATTGGGTACAAGAGAAGGGGAGGGTAAAATTTTAGAGGGAACCAGGTAATATGATGTTGTAGGGAGGATTTGATATGCTTGTGTGACCTTACAACTACTACCAAGTAATTAAAAATAGAATAGGTTCCTTCCTCTTTAGTTCTTGTGTCAACTCCTTCCATCTGTCCTGGGAGAAATCAAGTGCCTCTCTTCCTATTCCAACTACTAGTTCCTAGAATATTTGGTAATCTCATTCTCTGCAATCCAAAATTTTATTTTCCACCCAAATTTTGTCCACAAGGTCAACCCATTCCTCCACTACACCATTGGGATCCTCTACCTCTACTCTAATATGGAGGGGGAATGACCTCTCCCTTTCATGATAATCTTGTCACAATTGTCCTCTCTAATGTTCATTTTTGATAAATGAGGCTAATGCCTTTATCTGAATATCTCCCATAAAGAGTAGTGGATTCCATGTAGTGTCATAAGGAATAGCCAAATGATATAAATGGAATTCACACAATTGATCTTGCATATCTAGTGTGGCATCTTGATAAGATTTTAAGAATAATGTGGGTGATGATAAGGAAACTAGGAGGCCACTAATTAACTGGATTAATTGAAAAAATATTTTTCCTTGTAAAAATAGGGTGTAGACCCTAGTAGGTGGTCTGCATTTTAAGAGTTTGACTATCTTATCAACCATTTCTTCCATTTTTACTTGTAACATTTTAATATTTGAGTCTCTATGCTATTTGTCTCTATCAACTCATATTTTTCCTTATCCCATATCATTTGTGATTGAGACAATTCTTTTATTTTGTTCCATAGTTCAATTCAAAGGGTAACCACGTTAGGAGTTTTTGGTATAATTGGAGATTCATTTTGATTCTCGAGTTGTGAAGTTTTCTTATTAATTTAATGATGGTCAATTGGGCCAACCTCTCCAAACCTGCTCCTTACTATTCATAAACATGTAGTTGTTTCTCTAATTATTTGACCTTATGGTTCATCCCAATTTCTTTTTGTTGGTAACCTTTTATTTTCTCCTCTAGTTCCTTTATTTTCTAAAGAGCTGCTTGTAGCTGATTATTTTCATCTTTTCCTATCAAAAGCAATTTATCCTCGCCTCCCAAAAATAAATCTTCATATGTCTCAGCTGACAAATCAAATTCTTCTTCAACAAATGGACTGTTATAAGGTTTGTGCTTCTTCCTCGTTGTAAATAAATCTTTAGATTCAAAATCTAAGATGGTGCTCAGATACATAAATTACAAGGTTCTAGATTACTCTTCATTACTAGGTAATTTTTCTTTTTTCGAATCTATTTTAGACTCTACTATCACAACTTTTTCTTGTCAGGGTTGGGCCTTTCTTCTTGTAGTGCCCTTCTTCTTAAGGAAATGTGACTGCCTTTTATGTTGCATTGACCTTTTCTATTTCTTTTTGGGTGCAAAAGAAGAGGGTGTACTTTTTCTCTTGTGTTTCTTGGGTTTGGAAGGGTTTTTGGTGGCAACAAGGGTTTCTAACCCTGTGGGTGTTGTGGGCTATGCCCTATAAGCTACAAGTTGGGTTTCTTGCATTTTTGGCTATGATTGTGTATCAATGTGTGAGTAGATTATGTAATATGTGGGGAAGAAGGTACATGTTCCTCTTTAGTAGTTGTAGATGACTCATTTATCTCCCAAACCCTGTTTGCTTCTTTTAACCCCAACATCATAAGTATGCCATTTATATTGCTACAAGCTAGGAAATTGTCCCAAAAAACATCGGGGAATTGGGTTCTAAGGCCTTTTTTATCAAAAATTTGACCAATTAGTAATGAGATAGGGCATATTGATTCCTCTTTCTTCTATACTCAACAAAAATTAATTTCAACAAATTATAAAAGAAATTAGGGAAATTTGCCAACCTTTCATGGCAAAAGCAACTTAAGAGTTTGAAATGCATTGTGTATAAAAGGGATTTCCTTCCATCGTAAGTTGAATATTTAATTATATATGAAGCAACATATACCCATAACCATGGTAGGGAAAGTTGTTTAGTACCTCGAGTTGAGGATTCCAATTCATCTCTTGGTTGTGTAAAATCATTTTGTGTTGTGATTACATCTATTTACACTGAAATTCTTCTCCCACCGTGGGCAACCCAAAAACCTCTGCAATTGTTGCCTCTAAAGAATCCACTCTCAAACCTCTGATTGTGGCTTCATCATTTTGTAGTGTACTAGAAAATTGTTGTTCCATTACTTCATTAAACTATGTAAGACAAAGGAAATACTCCAACCATCCAAGTTATTGGAAGACAAGAAAACATAACTAGTCTTCCAATCATAAATTATGAGCTATTGTTTCTTGTCTAACAATCTCCCAATCTAAAGTTTTATAACCTTCGTCAAGAATTTTTTTCTTCAAATTGCTTGTTATTGCTTAAGCCTTAATCCATGTTCCTTTGAGTAGTATATTCTCTATGTCTATAACCTTTGTGACTTTACAAAGAAAATTCAAGTTGGTGTATGCAATTTGGTTCAAAAATTTTGACAATAAATTTGATAATGACAACCTAACTAGTCTTCCCCCCAACTTAAAGTTGCTATTTGTCCTCAAATGGCAAGGTATGAGAATTACGGAGAGGATCATTATTTTAAGTATTGTCGATAGAGATACAATATAAATTTAATGTTGTATGAACATGAATTTCATAGGAGACTAATAAAATTTAATGATAATCATAGTTGATAATGTGAAAGAAAAATACTTGCAATGTGTGTGATGATAGGAAATATGACACATGTGATAATGATGTGAATGTCACCAAGTAGCAACATGTTGAGGAAAATTAAATGATGGAAATAAATGGTAGTATTGTGGGTATATTTTTGTACATAAAAATATCAAATTGATAGTACGTGTCCAAAAAGAGTTGGATACAGGAAAAGAAAGCTGCGACATGCACACATTTTATTTATAATAAAATGATATGTTGCATATAAAGCATGATGAATAGGAGTGGTTGCATGTTGTGAATAACTAAAAGTGATAGTTGTGTGTGGAGTGATAGTGAGCTAGATGTAGTTGTTATGGGTAGCTACAGTATAGGTCCCTTGTGTAAATGCCTTGGTCGTTGATATAGGTCTCGTGAGAAAGAGTGCTTGTAATTTTTTGTGCGTGTCCAAAAATAGTTATTTCTAGTGGTACAATTTTATTGGTGATATAGCGTATGTGTGTGCATGTAAATTTTTATTACTGAGTGAAAATCATACATGCCGTATATCAGTAGGTGAGCTAGTTGGATTATCTATAGATATAACATTTATGGATTCAGTTGTGTTTTCATGATTGGAAGGAAATTTTGAATCCTTAAATGGTGTGAACTATTGCTGTAAATCCCATAGAATTTATTCTAAAATGTAATGAAATTTTATAAAGCTTTAGTTGATGTCCATTGACCATTAAAGAAAATTTGACTGTATTAATTGTAGTTAGTTGTATGACTCCATTTGGAAATACATATTTAATTTCATAAGAACCTAGCCACTATGCTTGTAGTTTATCGTTGTGGTCCTTATATCTTGAATCATAAAACAATTACCAGTCCCTACATGGAATTCCTTAGTTTTGATAAACTAGTCATGTCTTTTGATTCTCTATTTTTGTACAATCTTTTTGTGATGGACTGCTTCCATCCTTATTTCATCCTAGAGAATTTAGATTTTGCAATCTATCTTTTTGAGCTTCAGAGAGATCCATTCCAAGTTTCACCACTGTTCCAAGTGTAATATGTTTAAATTCAATGGGAAGGACAACCTTTTTCCCATATACCAATTCATATGGTGTGAATCTTGTGGTGGTTTTCTAGGTTGTCCTATATACCCAAAAATATTTTGGTAACCTTGCTGCCCAATCCCTTTGATGCAATTATTCTATCTTTGTTAGAATGGCCTCAATCTCCCTATTTATGACCTCAACTTTCCCATTTTTCTTGTGATTGGTAGGGGTTGAATTTTTATGTCTAATCTCATATTATGTGACTTGTTGGGCAATGAAATATGAAGTAAATTAAGGTCCTTGATTTGTGACTATCTCCCTAGGCACTCCATACCTTGTGAAATTTTCTTGTAAAGGAATGTGACAATATTGTCATCTCTAGCAAGCTAAAATGCTTTAACCTCTACCTATTTTGTTAGATAGTCAACACGAACTAATATGTATTCCTTATTATTGGAGGTGGGAGCTGCTAGTCCAATGAAATCTAGTCCCTATTTATCAAATGGTGTAATGAAAAATTGTGGTTTTAGGGGAATTTCATCACTCCTTGTAGGTCTACCCATCCTCTGACATCTATCACACCTCCTTGTATATTTGATTGCATATTTATGAAGTGTTAGCCAATAGTAGCTAGTGCTTAGAATCTTTAGAGTTGTTCTCTTGGCTGCAAAGTGTCCTCCACAAAGTTCATCATGAAAATCCTTAAGGATAACATATACTTCATCTTCCCTCATGCACCTTCTCATTCTATTATTTGGTCATGTATTGGTGTAGGAGCACCATTTCTTTTCAAATAAGTTTGGTCTAGTTTGAGCCTTAGGGAGTATTTGAGTCTTTTTGTTCAAATAATAAGGTCAATAAGACCATTTTATGATGTATTAGAGGTATTTAGGGAGTTAATGATCAATTTTTGTGTCATTTTTGTAGAGATATCAATGTTTCCAAAAAAATTGTCACAATGCAAAAAAATTGTAAAATTGGAGAGAAAAAGTGCAAAATAGGGAAGGGGAAGAGTCAAGTTCATTTTCTTCATTTGGAATCATTTGGAAACTAAATTGAAATGTTGGTGATTCCTTTAAAAGTCCTTATGAACATTTGTAAAGGTGTGTGTGATTGTAGTTTTGAAATGGAATAATGAAATACACTGTTTTCTTGCAATTTTCTTTAGAAATTTACTGTTCTCAAGTAGTGTATGACCCTATATAGGTAGGAATTCATCTCAAATTTATTGTAATTTTTGGTTTTTCCATTCACATTCCTTGCAAAGTTGGTCTCATGCAATATTATTAAGTTTAGAGAAAGATATTCCATTTTTTTGACAAGTGGATAAAACCCTAATTTAGGGTAATAGCGAGCCTTCTAATTTGTATTTCTCTATTTTTAGCCATTGATGACTCCTAAAAATTAGTGTATAGATATATTTTGGTGTATTCTAAAGGACTTCTATCTTGCAGAGTCAGAGGATGGGGTTTTGAGCGATTACTATGATTCCCTAATATGTGAAACAGAGTTTTGTTAACAATTAAGAAGCCTAGAGCCTAGGGTTTGTTAAAATAATTATGGAATGAAACTTGTGATGGTTTAATTAGCTTATGAAGACCTAACTAAATGTGTTCCAAGTGTTGGGAAAATATATTTGATTCTGGAAATAGTGGAACCAATAAACCCTTGTTGTAGCCTTGCCTAATTAGGCCTAAATTTGGACTGAGACAACAAGTTTTAAGCCTTAGGTTACAAAGGACCTATAAACCATTTAGAAATATGTTTTAAGAAAGAAAAAGGAGTATCCAAATGTAGGATTATTTTTGGGTTTCAATGTCTTTCTTGTGTGTAAAGCTCTGACAATCAGTTAGGGAACCCTACTAGCATTTTGAAATCAGGTTATAAAGGAATGATAACCTAGATGGGTGATCTATGTTCTTGAGGTCTAAGGGGAGTTTTGTCATGTTGTGTCAACCCTGTTGAAGTTGTTACCAATTTTAAGTTGGGTGTTTGTGTCTTGAAGATCAAAGTTTGGGTCTGTAGTTAAGAGTTGTCATTGTTGCATGTTGTGGACAGTCATAAAGGGTGTGATCATTAATTGTTGTATTGAAGTTCTTGGAAGGGATTGGTTGAGTGAGTTAGAAGCTTTGAAGAGTGTATGCAATCTTATTTAAGGTTGTGGACTTGGAAAAAACCACAAGTTTCCTTGTAAACAAGAGTTGCCTTGAAAGTTGATTGCCTCAAAAATAAGTTTTCAATTTAGTGATTTGATTTGTTTGCCAAGTGCATGGTGAGTTGAATTGTTTGAACCCTACCACTGCATCAATTGGTATTAGAGCCTAGAAGGCCTGGGTAGAGAGAGTTTGGTGTTTGTGTTTATTTGTTTGTACAGGTTGGTGGCCAAGAGACTAGGTAGAGGAAAAGAGGAGAGACCTGGGTGAGGCAAAGAAGTTTAGAGGAAGCAAGGTTAAAGGGACTTGCTTGAAGAGATGGATTTGTTGAGAAGATACCAGCAAGCAGAGGGTTCACAGAGGAAGAAGAAACAAGAAGAGAGGAAGAGAAAAGAGGAAAAGAAAAAGAAAAAGAAGATGGATCAAGATATTAGAGAATTGAGGCAAGCATTAGAGGAATTCATTGTGATGATAGGAAGATTTAAGGATGAGATGAAACAATTCTATAGGAAAGCCACAAGTTGGCACTTGACAATGAAGAAGAAGGTAGTATGGCCTATTAAAAGGATCATCCAAAAAAGAAGACAAGAGAAGGCATCAAGATCATATGTGAAGACAATAGAGGAAGAAGAAGAATTTGAAGATTAGGAAGAAGAATTCATGAAGATGGATGAAGAAGACAAAGACATTGCGGCCATTCCTAAGCATGAAGGTGAAAGTGCAGCGAGGTAAAGGATCGAATTTTGGAGGGAAATGATGAATCCCTCTTGAAGATACAAAAATAGTTGAAGGTACATGTGGTAGATACAATATACCACTTATTTTTTGTGATAACACTTTTGAGGAACAAATTAATGGACAAGATGCAGCAGGTGGAAGAAGAAAGATAAACAACTAAGATTGAGATTGTGATACATTAGAGTAAGAAGGAACAAATTCAAGAGGGCAAGACAAAGAGGAGACAACTTGGCATAGACCAACTCAATCCAAAGGTGAAGATGCATATTTTTTGGGAGGACAAGTTGCAAACCAGTTTCCAAGAGACTTGGAAAGATTTCAAGGTCGTGTGTTTGGTGCAGGAGCACCATTTCTTTTCAAATAAGTTTGGTCTGGTTTGAGCCTTAGTAAGTATTTAAGTCTTTTTGTTCAAATAATAAGGTCAATAAGACAATTTTATGATGTATTAGAGGTATTTAGGGAGTTAATGATCAAGTTTTGTGTCCATTTTGTAGAGATATCAATGTTTCCAAAACAAATGTCATAATGCAAAAAAATTGTAAAATTGTTAAAAGTGCAAAATGGGGAAGGGGAAGATTCAAGTTGGTTTTATTCATTGGGAATTAGTTGGAAACTGAATGGAAATGTTTGTGATTCCTTTAAAAGGCCTTATGAACATTTTTAAAGGTGTGGGTGATTGTAGTTTTGAAATGGAATAATGAAATACACTGTTTTCTTGTAATTTTCTTCACAAATTCACTATTCTCAGGAAATGTACAGACTTTTATAGGTAGGAATTAATCTCAAATTGATTGTCAATGATGGTTTTTCCAATCACCTCCCCTACAAAGTTGGTCTCATGCAATTTGATTAAGTTTAGAGAAAGATATTTCATTTTTTTGACAGGCGGCTAAAACCCTAATTTAGGGTAATAGTGAGCCTACTAATTTGTATTTCTCCATTTTTAGCTATTGATGACTCCTAAAAATTGGTGTATAGATGGATGTTGGTGTATTATAAAGGAATTCTAAGCTGTAGAGTCAGAGGATGGGGTTTTGAGTGATTACTATGATGCCCTAGTCTGTGAAATAGAGTTTTGTTAACAGTTAAGAAGCCTAGAGCCTAGGGTTTGTTAAAATACTTATGGAATGAAACTTGTGATAGTTTAATTAGCTTGTGTAGACCTAACTAAATGTGTTCCAAGTGTTGGGAAAATATATTTGAGTCTGGAAATAGTGGAACCAATAAACCCTTGTTGTAGCCTTGCCTAATTAGGCATAAATTTGGACTGAGACAACAAGTTTTAAGCATTAGGTTACAAAGGACCTATAACCCATTTTGAAATATGTTTTAAGAAAGAAAAATGAGTATCCAAATGTGGGATTAGCTCTGGGTTTCAGTTTCTTTCTTGTGTGTAAAGCTCTGATAGCTAACTAGGGAACCCTACTAGCATTCTGAAATCAGGTTATAAAGGAATGATAACCTAGATGGGTGATCTATGTTCTTGAGGTCTAAGGGGAGTTTGGTCATATTGTGTCAACCCTATTGAAGCTATTACCAGTGTTAAGTTGGGTCTTTTTGTCTTGGAGATCAAAGTTTGGGTCTATAGTTAAGAGTTTCCATTGTTGCACGTTGTGGACAGTTAGAAAGGGTGTGATCATTAATTGGTGTATTGAAGTTCTTGGAAGGGATTGGTTGAGTGAGTTGGAATATTTGAAGAGTGTATGTAATCTTGTTTAAGGTTGTGGACATGGAAAAAACCACAAGTTTCCTTGTAAATGAGAGTTTCCTTGAAATTTGATTGCCTCAAAAAGAAGTTTTTAGTTTAGTGATTTGATTTGTTTGCCAAGTGCATGGTGAGTTGAATTGTTTGAACCCTAGCACTGCATCATGTATAGAATAGATAACCAACCACCCATGAATATGAAAATTTTCATTCAACTAAATGGCGTCTTTCTCTAGGTGAGAGATGTGGGGGTGTCCTTCCTGCAACCAAGTAGTTAACTATGCTTGCATACCAAGGTGTTTGTACTACGAGGGAAAACAAGTGTTCATTTAGAAAAGAATCATCCACAAATTCTTCTTCTTTTTTTATTTGCAACTTGGAAAGAAATTTAGCTACCACATTTGCTTTCCTAGGTATATCCATAATAGTTATATCAAACTCCTATAGCAATAATAACCACCTAAAAATTTATCCACCAACCATTGGTTTGTTCATCAAATATCTAATTGTTATATGATCTTTATGAACAAAGACAAAATATCTAGTGATATAGTGTCTAAATTTGTTAATGGCATATACCAATGCTAATATTTCCTTCTATGTTAATTGAGCTCAACAACTTGGATATTTTTACTAATGTAATAAATGTCATACTCCAAATTACCTTCCTTTTGTCCTAAAACAACACCTATGGGAAAATCAGAAGCATCCATATGTATGTGGAAGGGAATGGTCTGTTAGGGCCTATCAAAATAGGTGTCCTTGTGAGAGATGTTTTGAGAGCTTAAAAAACTTCTTGGAAGATAATAGTTCATTCAAATTCAATGTCCTTAGATAAGAGAACAAACATGGGAGTTGCTATTTTATTGAAATCCTTTATAAACATCCTATAGTATCCTACATGGCCAAGAAAAATCCTCACATATTTTTGCTTTTGGGGGGTAGGAAAAGTGGAGATCACTTATTTTTTGTTAGTAGCCACCTAAATCCCCTTGCTGGACATAATATGTCCCAAAACCACTCCTTCAGTCATCATCGTGAAACATTTTTCATGACTTAGAGAGAGGTTGTGATTTTGGCACCTTTGAAGAACCTTCTCCAATTTTTCTAGTGCTTCTTCATAGGAACCATAAGTGGTGAATTCATCCATATGTATTTCCATAAAGTCATTTTGCAAAGCCTAAAAATATGCTCAAAATAACTCTTTGGAATATTGCAAGTGCATTACACAACCCAAATAGCAAAAAAAAAGGTATATATACCCCATGGACATGTACAAGTGGTTTCATCCTAGTCTTCTGGAGCTATTTTTATCTAGCTATATTCGCTAAACCCATCTAGGAAAGAAAAGTATTTCTTGAACCTGCTAATGAATCTAACACTTAATCAATAAAAGGAAGAGAAAAATTACCCTTCCTTGTGGCTGCATTTAGTTATCTATAATCCACACATACTCTCCACTTTCCCCCCTTCTTAGGTACTCTCGCCAATGGGGAAACCCAGTGACTATCTAAGATTAGATATATGCACCCTAAATCTAATAGTTTCTGCAATTTTGTCTCCACTATATCTCGCACAACTAGATTCATCCTTCTTTGTGGTTGCCTAATATGTTTGTACCTTTCATTGATGTAGATTCTATGCACATAAAGGCTAGGATCTATGCCCTTTATGTCATTGTATTCCCAGGTGAATTCTACTATGTGAGCTTGAAACATTGTGAGTAATTCAAATTGTTGTGGAACTATCAATTGGTTATTGACATTGTGTATTATGCCTAGTGTTATATCCATTGGTATGATATAAGTCATGATAGAATCAACATCCAACCTTGATAAATTAAGATTGCAACTGTGTGGGACTAGTGTATGAAATAGTTGAGAAGTAGATTCAGAGGTTGTTGTAGGTATAATATTATGTAAAGGGAAATGCAAACAAGTTAGACAATAACGTTGTTGCGAGTCCACTCCATAAGTGTTTTGCATGATATTAGCAAGAATTCCATCTTCGTCCTAAAAGTTGACCATTGGATTTCATTCTATAGTCATAAGGGTTTACAGTGAATATTGATCACCCTCTTCCAATTTTAGCCAAATAGGTTGTTCCAACTCTCCATGGGGTTCTACAGGTGGGTAGAGGACCAATTTTTTTCACATTTCCATTAGAAATGACCATTTTACCAAATCTACATCCAATAAATGCATCTATTGTGGCTAACCATGGTCTTCCTAAATTAAGGGATATCCTCCAAGGTTAGCTTCAAGTTACAAAATGATAAAGTCTATTGGATATTCCCATGAATCCAATGTGGTGACCAAATCCTCAATAATACCCTTTGACTTGATTGTTGACCTATCTACTAATTGCAAAACTGTGGGTGTAGGTCTAAAATCCATCAATTGAAGATTTTGCATTGTTTCGCTTGTCATTACATTGATGGTTGCTCCTAATTTAACCAGAGTATTCTTGATGAGTGTTCCATTAATATGTACATCTACTACAAAACTCCTAGGGTCTCCATACTTTGGAATAGCTATGTTGCTCAACATAATGTTAGCTAGTTATCTTAAAACATGGATAGTTTGGGGGTCTTTTATTTTCCTTCGTAGATTTTTGAGGCATGATTCCCTCACAGTTTTTGTGTAGATGGGAACCACTTTAATAGCTTGGATCAAGGGTACTTTGACACAAACATTCTTAAATTGGCTCAAGAAATCAAATTCACATTCAAAATAAAAAATTTAGTTAGTTAGTCTCTTTGGAAATGGTGGTTCCTTATTTGTGATGTTTGGATGTAGCTTTCCCTGTTCAGGTTATTTTATTGAATTATCAATAGTTTCTATTGTTGGTTCTGTTGATATTTTTATCACCATTAATATAAAAATTCCTAAATATATTTGTCAATATTTTTTAACAATAATTAAATGTCATTGTTAGGCACCAAGTCAAAATGAAAGTTTTTGGTTTTGTCTTCACTTGGCTCACATATGAAGAAGAGTATTAGGGTTCCTTGTTGAGTGGTGTTGAAAGAGTCCAAGACTAGGGATTCACCATGTTGCAAGACCAAACAAAAGAATAATGGAACATTGCAAAAAGGGAGGAAAGAATTGGCAAGATACAAGAGTTATGGACGTTTTCCAGGGGTTCATCCACCTTCTTCCAAGTTATAGACCTTGCATGTTGTCTCATCTTGATAGGTGCACCGAATAACTTTAAAACTCTTGCATATTAGCCTTTCCTATCTTCTCAACATGTACATTGAGTTATTTGTAGATGTTTATTTGGTAAAATTTTGAAGAGAGAAAACCTGCATATCATGAGAAATATATAGTGTGATCAGTTATCAAAAGATTGGGTGTGTGTATTATAGTTTGAAATCATGAATGTCATTAAACAAGTCAATGGAAGAATCCAAGTATCCCAAGGTAAAGAGGACTGTGATAATCATATGGTAGGGTTAAAGGTCACATAGACTTGAGTTAAGATAATAGGGAGTAGAGTATTAACATAAGGTTTTCATATAGGCAAGGTAGCAGTCAAGGGAAGGAATCAAAACTTATGAATAATCCCATGACAAAGTATAGTGAAAGAACAAAGGGTTATGCTTCAAGAAAAAGATAAAACAAGGGGATATGAGTACACTATGTTACTAGAATAGAAACCATTTCAAAACCTTCTTAGTGTATCTTATTATCATCAATTTTGATACCCAATGGTAAACTGTGTTATCTTGTTCATGCACAAGCTACAAAAGGAGTAGATTTGAAAGTGTAAGAAAAATAGAGAAAGGCCTATACCATAAGAAAACCATATAAGTGTGATGACACAAATACAAGATAAAGGAGAAAGGAAATGCTAAATAAGTATGCATAGTCCTATGACATAGTTAATGGTGAAAACCATTTTAACCATGTGAAAAAGGCATGAGACAAAGATAAAGTAGACAAAGAGCAAGGTTGTCTTGAACTAGACAGTCAAAAGGTCAGAATGTGATGACAATTTGGTGTATATCTTATGAGTGGAAAAAAGGTAGATTAATACATGATGATTTTGAAGGCTTTAATTTAGCAAACCTACCATGACATTGACATGCTAGATGCAAGAAATATCTAAAAGGCCTGAATGATAGTGTGATATATAGGATGATAATGAAACAAGACCTAAGATCTTATTGAATACATAAGTGCAAAGAGGAGGTGACATTCATAGGAAGATGACCATGAAAAAAGTTCATATAAATGATGTGTACCATGAAACACTCACAAAAGACCTTGTTATAATAGCAAGAAGATATGTGGTTAACAATCCATCTTATAGTGAGAAGAAGCAAAGAAAGTGGCAACATAGAAGGGAATGGCAATCATATGAGGAATCCTTGAGTGCAATGAATATAAGTTGAAGGGAAAAATTATATTGAAGCTCATGTGAGATAAGTAAAATACATAAAGCTAAAAGATAGAACTATCACTATTAACTCATAGCCTATATTGAAACAAAAAGAAGGCAACACTGTCTTGTGCAGATTTAGTTATGATAAATCTAGGATATATTGTTACCTATTGTCTTTATTTACATTGTTTAGGGATTATTTTTACTTAATGCAATTATATTTCCACAATTCATATGATAAATGTAGATTGCGTGCTTCTTTTGATTTTTTTACTCCCTTGTTTTTCTTGAGTCTTTTTTTACTTTATTCTTGTTTTAACATTATAAATAAATTTATGTTTTTAACTAATGTAGGTATTTTTTATTTTTTTAAAATTATTTTGATGTCATTTATTTTATATTCTTGGTAGAATTTTGTGGGTTAATAATTTTTAGTAATTTTTTACCTTTTCACTTTTCTCATTTTAGTCTTTTTCTTAGTTTAGTCTCTCTTTGTATATATATATTTCTCCTTGTTTTTATGTTCTCTTAATATGTATATGAATACATAATCTTTTATTCTATCTATTTGCAAGGTTGGCTTTTTGTATGTTTATTTTTTATTCTTAGTGTTACTCCTTTTTTCTATTTTTTCTCATCTTTTGCATATTGAAATGTATTTATTCTAGTTCATTTTCTTTCATTAATTGTGTAGATAATTTATATGGGTATATTTTTATTTAATTTTTTAGTTGTTTTATTATTTTGTGTTCATGTGTGAATTGTGTGATTTCTAATTGGTAGTTTTTTTTAGCATTTTCATTCTTGATTGGCTTTAAGCATTTCCAAATTTCTTAATTTTCAATGGTTTTAGGTGTTATTAATTTTGAGTTTTAGTGGTTTTTGGTAAATTTCTTAATTTATGTGGTTTTAGGTGGTATTCATTTCTTTTTCTTTCCTTTAACATGTCTTGCTTTTTAATTCTTTTTTTTCATATTGTGTGCCTCAACTCCCCTCTCTCTGTCCAACTTCTATCTTTTTAACCTATTGGGTTTGCAACTAACATCTTCTCATCTTCTTCACTCTTCATCCTGATGATGGATCACTGTGTGTGATCCGAAATTTTGACAAAAAAACTAGCACACAATCAAATATAGAAGCAGTAAAAATTGAATTATTTTTACTAACAAGGATAAAAGACCTCAGTAAGCACATGGATAAAGGTGAATGAAAGAGAATTATTTTTAAACTAGAGGGTTCAAATCCAATCCTATGGAGACATGATGGAGTGATATAATTGTAATGGGCAAGTGATATGTGTTAGAGATATGAGAAGCAAAGGAATCATCAAGACCTACATGTGAAGGACCCAGTAGCAATGAATCTTATAACCTAATAAAGTACATGAAAAGGCTAGAAAAAAGAGTCTAGAGAATATACTAGATATGAGTAGCAGACAGACCCTCGAAACAAGTAAATTCCATTGATATATTAGTATCAAAAGAGGTGATAAGTGTTACAAATGGGTTTATAGATTAAAGAATAAATAAATAGTGTTGTATCATAACAGTTAATGATCACATAAATGAGGTTAAAAGAGGATAGTGAACAACATTTTAAAGGAACATTGAACAATAAATACTCGACAGTCCCTAGGGTACATTCATAAGTCCTATACTCTCAACAATGATAGTTCCAAAGCATTTTCAGGAATGAGTATCATCAATACAATAAAGACATCATGCAAAAAGAGCCAATATGAAGACAACCCTTGATAACTAGAAAAGGTAAAGGACAATTGTGATGAAGAAATGAAGACAAAAATTGCAGACCTATACCTAGAAATGATAAGAATACTAGATTGAAAGACTATGAAAGAGCCATGTCAAAGAATACAATGTGAAGGACAGTGCACAAGTACAATCAATTTCATACTAAAGGATAGTCAATGCAAAGGGACCATGAATGAGCAGAGGTATGACATAGCTAAATATGTTTATTATCAGTCAAGAGTGAGTTGAAAAGAAAGATATGGTAGGGTATGTTGAGAGCATGGTAAAAGAATAATATTTTAAAACCTAACTAAGAAGCTCTCAATGACCTACAACGAAAAGGATTCAAGACTAAAAAGACTTGTGAAAAGACCATTATTCTAAAGTTCCCAACACAAAAAGTTGATGAGAGATCAAGCCAAGGGTTATTAGTGTATGAATAAGGGCTATGAATTTTTAGAAGGTAAGATTCTAGTGATAGTCAAGAGATATGAAAAATAATAGTAAGCAAGGACACTAAAGATGATATGACAAGTTTGTAAGGAGAAATGTTATAGTGAACAAGGTGCTATAGAACTTGAAGTCATAAGAGAGTCTCAAAATATTATAAACAAAGTAAGAACAAAAGTGATAATGATAAGGCTTGGGGATTGATTGAAGCCATAATGTCAATGTTATGGTAAAATTTGTCAAAAATCAACCAAAAACCTGATAATTTCTGAATACCTTCATCAATCCTAAATTTTTCATAAATCTTGTTTGAGAGTGTCTTATGAAATTCCTTCCATGTTAAGAAACCACTCAAAGTCTCATAATGTGTAGTTTAAGGAAAACCTAAAAGAGAATGATTGTGCAAGAGGAGTTTAGTTCAATGGTAGCATGGTAGTTAGAAAAAGAACAAATTTAAGTCACCACATTAGATAATCATCTTCAGGTGCATGACAAGAATCAAGAGAGGAATTTTTTAATTCAAAATAGACCATTAATAGAAGGCCTTTGTACCTTTCATTTATGATTATACTGACCTATATTGGTGAGAATGAGGAAAGAAGGTTTTAATGAGATAACACATGTGTTAATTTCTTATCCTAAAAGGATCTCCTACTTTCCTAGAGGGTTTTGGATCATCTTGAAGACTTGAACACATGTCCTAAAAGAATGTAAGTGGGATTATGTCAGGATAAAGAGATTTTTTGGTCAATTATGAGTAAGTTGTAAGCATATAGGGCAGTTTAGCGAGTTCGACAATAGATAAAGAAGACCTAGGAGACAATTGAATTAGTTGCCTCCTTCCAAGCATCTAGGGAGTAGTTGAGACAATAGTTTCAATAGTTGGAAAGTATTTAGGAATCCTTATAGCAACATGCAAGGGAAAAAGGAGTTTGGAAAAATCAACACTTCTTCTCCAAAACACTTAAGAGATTTTTTGTGGAATAAAAAAAGAGAGGTCAATTCTCTAGCGCTCAAGTGGAGGTCAACTATCATGTCAAGCATGGATTAAGTCATTAATTGTCTTCAGAATCAAGTCCCACTTTCTCTCACATGTGGGGAATAGGCTAAAAGGAACACCAAAGTTCATTCAAGGGGAGTTCTTGTAATTTTTGGTCGGGTGTTTTTACTTTCTAAAATTCTTCTAAAAAACATTGCACTATAACTTAAAGACCAGTCATTCTATGACTAGAAAATCAATGTAACACCTCATTTTTTCAAATAATTTTAAGGCAGATTTTAGACTATGTATAGCTAGAAACTCTTGTTTTAAAAAAAAATTAAGTTTGGCCTTCTCAAAAATTTCATGTGTTATGTGTTGTTGCAAATTATTTGATGTGATTTGTGATTATTTCATATCAATCTTTGAATTATGTCTCATTTGAAAACATCATTATACAAAAACAAATAAAACTCATACATTCCATAGGTTGTATTATTATTTTCAATAATTATTAGTTGTGAAAATATCTAGTTTTCCTTCAGCAAAGTTGAGATTTAACCTTCTTATGAAATACTGATGTGTGAGCTTATCAAAACTAAGTTGTGTGCAAAGAAAAACATTTTTATTAAGAAAAAATTATGAGTAAAAACAATTGGTATAGGTCTTATACAATTTGATTCTTCACCTCCATAGGACAATAATTTCATTTTATATATTTTTTACCCCTTTTCCTCAACAAAAGCAATAGTTAAGTCACTTAGGTGAGGTATTAAGGGAACCAACCCTCTTTGGAGGTTTATCTTCATCATAATTTACCCACATATTGAAAATGATCTCATATTTCATATGGTAGCTAAGTTATGCACTTAGTAAGGGTGCATACTTTAGTACAAGAGGTTCCTCATCAGTAAGCTCTGTAATACGAGGGGATAATGGTTCAACAAGCATTCTTCCTGAACATAGGTGGACATCACTAACCTAAACCCCATAGGTTGGGTATTGGATAGGTTCGCTAGTATAAGCCTACTGAATAGGCTTATTATTAGGATTTAGTGCAAGTTGAGCAAATAATTATGGTGCTCTTGGTTGTGCTAGGGAAGATATGGTTGGGTTTGGAATTATGGCTGGTTCTTGTTGTAAAGATTGTTGTAGTTGTAGTTAGTTGACATTTTGGTTCTACCATTGTTGGTTTCCATGTCATTATGGTGGTCATTAATTTTGAGAGGACTAAAACTATGGATTGTAGTTTGGGGCTTGATATGGTTGTTTTTACCACATCCCCTATTATGGAGTTAGATGATTGGGAAATTCACCATTAATGGTTTGACATGTTATTCCATTTAAAGAAATTTGAATTTACCCCAAGAAATGATATATTATAAGACAAATTATCTTGAGGTATACCTTGTCTTTGTTGCCATGTTTTGTGTTGAGCAATATAAAACACTTGGCCTTCTGCATCCTCTAGGATACAAAATTTAGGTTTCACTTTCTTTTCTTTAAAAATGCTAGCAATATTTTTGCATTTACAGTTAACCCTCTTTTGGTGATAGTGTGGGAAATATTTGGTGAGAGAAACTTATGTTTCTTCTTATTTTTTAAATGTGTAGAGTGTCTAGTTGGGTTGCTAGATGGCTAATTATATTCTCTTTCACGTTTGACAACAAGTTGCTAAGTTCCACCCTAGAAACATCGATAGATGTTTTGGTGGAAGAGAATGCTCTAGCACCCATAGTCTTCTTCTAGATGATCTTGAATAATTTATGTGCACCTAACATATTTCCTCAAAAGGTAATTGAGAAATATCCCTTGCTCCTATAAGGTTTAATGCATCCATGCAATCTTCATTTACTCCTCGCAGAAATACCAATTTTTGAGACTCTAGGGAGAGCCTATTATGTTGCAACTTCTTAAACAAAACTAGAGCCTTTCCACATAGTCTTCAAGTGGCTCTTCTTACTTTTATGAAATTATGAAGATATCATCTCTTTTCATGTCTGCTCCCCAACAATAATCCTAGTATTTTTGCAACAATTTATCCTTCATTGTTTCCCAATTTTGTACTGCATTTCTTCTTAGCCCCATGAACCGCCACAAAGCAACATCTTTCAATGTGGTTGGGAAGAATTTCAGCCTATGAGAATCTATGGTATAGTTGTAGCTTCTGCATAGAATATCAAACTCGAACATGAACGTATATGGATCTTCTATGATTAACCGTTAGAAATTGGGACAGTTTGAAGGAGGTATATTTTTTAGGGAAACCAACCACTCTTGATTTATGATTGGGAATTCAAACATAACAAGCTATGTTGGGTTGTCCATCGCCTCTTCTATCATGATGTCAAGATACCTTATGGGGACTCTCCCAAGGTTTAGAATAGCTACAGATTTGAGGGGTATTTTTATGTTGTTGATTCCCTCAAATTATTCCTATAATGGTAATAGTTCCTCGCTTGTACCTGTATCTTTAAATTATTGATTCTGGTTCAAGGGGAGAAATCTTTCCAAAGCATCTCTTTATCATTACATGCAATAGTAACTTGAGCTTTAAATAACTTTTCATGCACACTACTAGTGAGTATTTTAGGGTTGACTATAAATTTTATTGATCCTAATTACTATAAATAAGAATTTATAATTTGTGAAAGTAGTATAAATGAACTAAAACATGTCTCAGAGGCACTTCATTTAAATTTTCAACCAAGGAATCACAATCTTGAAATGATGTTGGTATTTTATGTGCAACTGAGAATCGTAAAACATCTTAATCAATTATGTATGGAAAGGTAATAGAAATAAATCTAACTGAAAGTGGCCTAACTTAAATAATTATATCTAGAAACATATTGAGGTAAATAATAATTTTTGTGGGTAACTATGATAATTGCTATTGGTAACTACTATAAAATATTAACTCAACGACTCAACTATGCTACAACTTATTGTATTGATAATTAATTATTCATTCAACAACTCAACAAACTGTTAATCAAGAAATCTTATTTAGAAATTTATTCAACTGCAAGTAATAATCTAAACTACCATGGATATTGTAGTACCTCAAGTCGCCCTTGCTTGAGTTGCTACAATCCTAAAAACTCCTTCAAGTCCTAACTCAAAGATTCATGGAAATTGTTGTATTCTTCTTTATTGCAAATTGAACATACAAAGAACTTAAGAACAAAGTGTTTGATCGACAACGCTTATATTTAGATCTATTTCATACAAAAAATATAGCTAGCTACAAACTCTCACAAGATCAAATATATACAAGATCCTTGAGAGTTCCTTTATTCTTGGACTATAAACAAATTCTAAGCAATTGTCAACTCTCCCAAAAACATAGGAAAAGGATTAGGTCTTATTTCAACATAAATAAAAAGAAAGTGGAGTTAATCTAGTGTCAATATTACATCAAGACTTTACATATTTAAAGAAGATGGTTATAAATAAAAATGTGTCTAACAAGGAAAAATTTATTACAAGCCATGACCATTATTATTGCAAATATCTTCTTTCCTCCACAACCTAATAATAGCATAAAGTAAAAATACAGAATAATGCGTAAACAAATTATGTTCACAATCTCTAACTGTTACCTCCCTAGCTTCGAGAAACTACACGTGTTGTAGGTGATCACCTGCTTTGGCTACAACAAACAAACACCCTTTTGTCGTGGGTTGATAGTCCCTTTACCAGGAGTTAACATATCCTTTGTTGCAAGGATTGGTTTATTCCAATCTTTAATCATTAATAACTATAATCAATCATAAAAATCCATTAATTTCCATAGACATTCAAGAATTCACACAACCGTTTATTAATCTAATATATCATCTTCAATGCTTTAAATACTTGAACTATTTGAAACTTATTAGAAATATGATGAAAAGTAAACTAAAGCAAGGAAAATAAGACATTTCTAAGGCTCATCATTTATCATGGGGAAACATAAATCACCTAGATACCCTATAGGCTGGTAGAATCTTTTGCTTTAATACCAATGTAATAACTCCAATAGCTATTATGAGGTAATATCATTTAGGGTTTTTAGTTTTTAATTAAAATGAACAAACCTAAAAAATTTCCCTAATATTTAACCTTAAGGATTTACTTTTAGTTTATAAATATCACTCCAATTTATAATAAAATCTTAATAAATCATGGGTTCATAGATTATAGGTACTCATTTAAAAATATAAAGAGAAGGCTTGATAATTTTTTTGACCTTAGTAATAGAGTTAGAACATTACATTTGGTGACTCAATACGAGAAATAGACAAAAATGGCCATTGTAGTAGAAGGTATAGTGACTGCAATAGTAGAGAAAAGGCTTTGAAAATACTAGATGATTTGTTAATAACAACCTTACAATGCATTAGATGCACCATAGATGAAATTCATAACAATGAGAGTCAAATTTTAATCACCAAGCAAAGTTACTTTACTGGGTCCTAGGATTCCATCCTTAGTTTGTAAACCAAAGGGTGTTTATTATCTGGTTCATTGTGGATCTAATGGTTTTTATCATTAGATTCAACACTTTGAACACCACATGTTTGACCGGTGGAGATCAAGGTGTTGATGATAGATTCGTTAAAATCTGCAAGAACACTACTAACCTTTGATAAAATACCAAATTTATTGTCAAAAGTGTTCTCACAAAAAAATATTATGATACACGATGACTTGGGATCACAAGGTTGTAACCACCAAAATAAATGAAACATCACTGCATTCCACTATTCACACTACAAGTGTTAGAAATATGAAATATATTGATAACCCAAGGAACTTTATAAGAGAAAATCTAAGCTACATAAATTAGAAAAAAACATAAGTAATGTAAACTAGTGACTTTGAGAGATATGCAATATTAGAATAACAAAAATACATTAAGAAATTCCAATATTGAGAATAAATATGCAAGAGTATCCAAGAATATGCAAATACAAGCTATGTTGTGAGTTTATGTAGAATTAAGGAGAGGATGGAGGTGGCAAACCAACCAATAGGAAGTGACTACCAATATTAAATAAAGTGATGAAAATAGTAAATGCTTCACCTTTTTAGGATGGGGACACCTCATCTCCTTTTCTTCTAGTTATTAAATAATAAATTCACTTTATTATCTTAAGCAAACTTAATAAAAGTGTATGAAAAATCTATTACCAAGGGAAAATAAATTAACCCAATAGAAAAATAAAAACCTACACTAACACCCCTCTTTAAGCATAACTTAGGAGGATGTAAAGATGATGGGTCTTGACAAATGAGGCCATGTTAGGTACCCATGTATATATAAAATCCCCACTAAAGAAGAAGCCCCCCACAAAGAGAGAGAACACCCCCTAAAATAGAGAGAGAAAAAGGGACTAAGTAGCCACCCAAAGAGATCCAATGGTAGATGCTCAAAATTAGATGTAGAAGATGGTCCATAATTGTTAAATAATGTTCCTCCCCTTAGGAAGAAACAAAATCAAATGTGTATATACATTATCTCCCCAATCCTAAAAGGAATATGTAGGAAGAAAGTGAAAAATATATGAAGTCTTTGAACTCAACTCAAGTGTCCCCATGTTGATGTTGAAGGCTCTCACAATCAAATCAATCATTCTAGGCCACACTACTAAAAAGGAAAAAATAGAATCTCTTAGAGACTAATGTAGAACACAATTCAAAGACTCGAGTATCTCATATGAAGATGTCTCCTCCAAATTCCAACCTAAGGCATCCACACTCATGTCAAAATGTAATGAATGATCATGTAGAGAATGAACAAGAAGTTTAGAGTGTTCCCTCACAACAACTGGAAGAATCGACTTGATCAAAGAGAAAATGAATGCAATCAATAGTGTCTTCCAAATATGCAATATGTCTCCATAAACAAGTCTGAAATACATGTCAAGAGATCATGGACCACAAAGTTATATCTAAAAGACTATGTATATCCTACTTCAAAAAATCACTAGAAGCTTTCAAAGAAGCAACATACCTCAATATGAGGAGGAAAAGCAAGAAGAGAAGTCTCTATGTCATTTGAATGTTCAATACCTACAAAATATTTAAACTCCTCTAAAGTATCATCATCAAAGGGTATATTATCTGCACCATCAATTGGAATGATACAATATGAAGCAAGATCATCTGGGAATGGAGAAATATGAGGGTCTTTGAACATCTCCTAGTATTAATCCAAAGTGTGTAGGGACAATCAATGTCCACTATAGTCCACATAGTGTTGGTGTCAACATTAGAATCAATTGATC
>VDFB02133536.1:0-10147 GCA_007258455.2 Sequoia sempervirens | reverse complement strand
GCTTTGCATGTCATATCACTGCGAAGGTCTCGAAAAACCCACAAAGAATCTCCAGACATGCATTAGAAAATGTAACATGTAAACCCTGGAATTTGCTCTAGAAGCTGGACTACTAAAAATAGCAAGTCGTCCGTTTTTGCTCAAATTTTGCCAAAAATGAACTTGTGTTCAGAATGTAATGAAGTTGTCAAAATGTGAAAATCTCGAGAAAATCAACCCTAAACTGACACATACTAAAAATAGAATGTTGGCAAAATTTAGTGAAAATTTAGGGGTCACTTGCCGGAAGTTTTTGAGCAGCAGTGCCAAGCTCAGAAGTTGACTAACCAACTCAATTTGACCCCAAGGCAATCTAAAGATGTGAAACCCTCATATCAGATTTGGCCAAATTTTACGTTTAAGCTCGTAGATGGGAGCATCATCGGACAGTAGATAACAGAAAAGAAGTAGAAAGAGAGAGAGAGACAAAAACCAAAGCCAAAAGACCAGAATGGAGCAAAAATTTAGGGGTCCCCATTTTGAATGGGGCGATGTGTGAAAAGGTCACAACAGACAAGTTGCTCCAGACTAAAGGAAAACATAAGAAAATGAAGAAGGAGCACAAGACTTTGATTGGTTACGTACAACATTTGTCTCGTCCTTGTGGGCAAGAGAATCTGGTGATTGAGCTTCTAGCCGAGTTTCCTAGAGAGTGTGTCAGCGGCTTGGAAGACTTGAGGAAGATGGAACAGGAGGCTTATAAGTGGGTTGCTAGTGTTCATGCTGAGACATAAAATTTTATGGAGGATCTTGCTCATTCTTATTAGTAGGCTTTTGGCATTATGGTGCGGATGGATGTAGTTGATTAGGCTTGGGGCGATGCTCATATCTATCAGACCAAGGTTGTCCTTCGCTTGGAGGCTTTGATGCATACTCCCTTACAGACTTTGGTTAAGGGATGTGTGATACAGGAGGGTGATAGATATGATTTCACCAGTTGGTATTCTTCAGTTGTTACAGGCCGAGGATTCTTTGATGTAGCACAGGCAGATTCGGCCAGAGTCAGAAAGGCCATGAGGAATATTATAGATGGAGTCCTGAACACACTTGAGGCTATCTTTACTAGGAGATTGACTTCGGAGGAAGTAACTACAAACAGTTTGAGGAGTGGATTGACGCCTTTCTTTTCAGAGGTGAAGACTTTTGTGCAGGATGACTTTGAGAACACCTCGACTTTCTCCAGCCTAATTCAAAATACCCAGGATGCCTTGACCGCTTGGAGAAAGTCTTGCACTCGACATGGTAGATGGTAATAGTACTTGAGTTTCAACTTGATCATATCCCGCCTATTTCAGTTCAGGAAGTTGAAGCAGTGCTGGCCAGGTTCATTTATTTTGCAGCCAAGGAGAAGGAGAATGGAAACGCCTTTCTGGATGATGACCTTTTGGATGAGAAAGAGAATAGAGCAGAGAGACTGATAGTATAGTTGTGATAGCTTAGCATTAGTTTGTTAGCATAGCCTGAAGAGGAAGGAAAGCTTTCTCATTGAATGCTTTGTAAAAGGTTGTTGTGAACACTCTCTCAATAAAAAGAGTTTTCATTGATGATGTTTGCATCTTTTGTTGTGAGTAGCTAGCAAGGTTTTTTCGTCCTTCTGAATCACTTAGCATTTTTAAAGTAGCATGAAGTAGAGCAATTTTCATTTTCATGCAAGTAGTTAGTTGTGCATTGTGGTGTTTGATCAAGGCAGCTTCGTCTAATCCATACCACTAGCAACTTGTTGATGGCAAGTTTGCCTTGTGTGGTCAACTAGAATACTTTATAATCTTAACTTCGGTTATGATTCACGTCTTGGCATGCGTCATCATGTTGGTGTCTTTATGTTGAATTGTGACTTGAACACTCATTGCTACCCCCTTGAAGATTGCACCGACTTTGTAGAGGTTGTCCAACGCGAGGCAAAGAAAAGTCTGGTTGAAGCTTGCTGAAATTGATCCCATGTCCCGCTTTAGGACATAACTTAGATTTTCTAAACCCTGCACTCATTTAAATTCAGTACATTTCTGGTTAGTCTTAGGAAATTTGTACCTTATTTCCAAATCATTTGCATCACGTGAAAATCCCCTTTTTCATTAATCCACTGTCAGCTGCTACTTCTGAACAATTGTGTAAGTCCCCTCGTGAAAACAACATATCACAACGAACCAACTAAGTGTATTCCATTGCATTGAAGGAACCTTGGGGTTGAATGTACGATCTCTCTCACAATCTTAGCGTACGGAATACTTTGATCAAGAGAGAATGGAGTAGTCATTGGATACTTTATTCTGTTGATTGGTATGGTCACAAAAATCACATCAACACAACCCTTAGGTGAGTCAACTCAATGAGGGAATATACTAGTTTCCTTATTCTTGAGGATGAGGGTATCAGCCTGAACAACACTTTTTGGAGAAAAACTAAAATTAGTAAATCAACTCAATCATGCCCATTCAAACTTGAAACATCAATTTAAAGCTCAATACAACTAGAAATAGTAAATTTTCTACAAATTTGAGAAGGGTTAAACATTGTGTACCAATCACCAAAGTGCAGTTTTAGGAGGAAAATTGGGACTCATTCACCCATGGGCGAATGGGTCTCTATGCAAAGTCTTCAAACAACTTTTGAGAGCCTCTAATTTCAGTATGTAGCTTTTGTTTGATCCAGGTTTTAGTGTCGGAAAGTTAGAAATCAGATCTGAAGGTGAGATTCTTTGAATCGACGAAAAATTTGACAACTTTTCCAATCTTCCTCTTCAAGAGGTATTCAATCCTTCATCAACCTAAGATCTCCAACACAAACATAAGAGGGAAAAATTATTTGTTTTTGGTGAATGGGGATTTTCCTTGGTCAAACCCTGTTTGGGTAGTTAAACATTGAATTGAAAAAATGAAATATGAAAGGAATGATGAATGAATAATGCTATGTTGTAAATCACCAAAACCTTGAATAAACCTTTGGAAGTCTGAAATCTTGAGCTTGATCTTGCATAAAATAGCTTCAATGGATGTGGATCTTTATGCTTGAAATATGACTTGAATGCTTGACTTGAATCTTTGAAACCTACATCACAATGTTAGCTCCAAAAACATGCATGATTGTAGGAGACTTTGGCATGATGCTTGAGATCTTGATTGCTACAATAAATCACTAATAAATCCACTCTTGAATGCCCTTGATCATAATCTTTGCTTTAGGAATGCTTGCATGAAAACTCTAGCTTCTGCTCTTGAAAATTCTAGGATTTTGAACAAATGAAATAACCTTGTATTTACATGTATGTGTCCTTAATTTTCCAAAAATTAAACATTACAAGCTAACATTAAAATTTGAATTTGGGATTATAAAAATACTACCAAAAACATTTTAAATTTAGGTCCAAAGGCCTAGGGAGGACCCATTCACCCATGGGAAAATGGGTCCTAGGTCCCTATTCCTGGAACACACATTGCTCAAGGTAAAGTATATTTGTTGGCATTAATTTTTTTCGGGTTTCCCCTACAAAAAATGTAATTTATTAGGCTTGTAGATGTGAAAATAGGGCTTATTAAGGCCTACTTAAGTCCAATTTAATTGAAGGGACCCAAACAAAGTGTGAAAATGTAAAGGAGAACATTTTTCTAAACTACAAGGTCTAATCACTCTAAGAACAACTAGACCTTAGGAGTTTTAATAGTTTATTTCTTTGAGTGTTGGATTTGGTTTTTATTCACAAGACCACTTTTACTGTTATCACATTGTGTAAACTATCACATTGGCATCAAACAACCATAAAACACAAATTCCAAAATAAAAGAGAACCAAAGTGTTTTGAAAATGCATAAATCAACTTCCAGCTTTAGTAGCCATATGTATGCCTTTTATAACCACCCAATCATCTTAATGGATTAAAATGAGCCACCAACAAAAAAAATGATGAAATAGGGACAAAAAACAAACAAAAACAAATGATGAAAATAGTAACACGAGAAATCAAAGAAGCAAAAAATGAAAATGAAAACAACAAAACAAACAAGCAAGGAAGCAAAAACAACCAAAACACAATGAGAAAAGAAAACAACAAACACAAAAAGGAAAGAAGCAAAAACCACCTAGGCTACTAATGTACAAGGGAGAGTATCAATCCTTCATGGGCCAAAATAATGTTTTAGTAGTTGTCCATTGATAGTCCAAATGGGACAGGTTCCCCCGTTAACATGCTCAACTAGAAGGTGTTCTCTCCAAGGATTTCAACAATTTGATAGGGGCCCAACCAAATTCTCAAACTTCTGGTGATCACCCTTTTTCTCTTTGGATTTATCCCAAAAGATCATAATATCCATTATTCTGAAAGCCATGATCTTGGCTATCTTGTCAAACCAACATTTGATGACAGCTTGGTGTTTACAATTTCTACAAAGCAACATCTCTTTTTTTTTCTAGATTAAACATGTTCATCAATCTAACCTCTATCTTATCATCATCAATAAAATACTCTTTCATAAATTGCAACACAGGAATTTAAAGGTTAACTGGGAAAATAGGTTTTGATCATAAACCACCTGGTAGGGTGAAGTACCTAATGTGCTATAATTCTAGTCCTATCTACCCATAAGGCGAATTTAAGATGTGTGTGCCAGTCCCTAGGGTTTTTCTCTAACAAATTCTTAATAACATACAATAAGTTCTTATTGGTGGATTTAGCTACCCCATTTCCTCATGGGTAATAATTTGAATAATATTTAACAACATTTTTTTATTCAAAAACCCATTGAATAAATTGTGTAGAAGCAAAGGCAAGGTTGTTGTCACATACCAAAGTGAAGGGTACTCCAAACCTAGTAATGAAGTTATCCTAAATGAAATTGATAATGACATCGGTAGTGCAGTTTTTACACACTTAAGCTTCTATCCACTGTATGCAATAATCTATCACCATTAGAATGAATTTATGTTGTTACATCCCGAATTCTATAGCTATTATTTCATAGGGAAAATTGATTGTAACAGATGAATCAATATGATGAATAAAACAATGATGTTCTTGTTATCAATAATGGTGTTCTGTTTAAATGATGGTTTCATTTGATTGTTACTTCTATTGATTTAATTCTTGATTAAATGTTGCATACAATTATGGAATAATGTTATTCTAACTTGTGAGATGTTTTTACCTTGTTAAGCATAAGGACTGCATGTCATGTCATGGGTGCATGAAGATTGGCTGTTCCTTCCTTACGCAGGAGACATCTAGAGCAGCAATGGCATGATGACATTGACGGTTTTGCATAATGCGGACAGGATATAAGCGTTGACAGGTCGTGGCGAGATGCGGCGATGCATACATGGATTTATCGATATGCATATGCGGATGCTTGGCGATGGATATGATAATGATATTTAGCATGATTTCCATTTCGCGCACGCCGCATAAACGATACGCTACATACATACCCACGCTAATTCATTGCCCGCGAAATCTGGCGATGCCTATATAATGATTAATTCATCGAATTTACATACAATCGCTATTTACAACACGCATGCAATGTATATTGAAATTCATGCTGATTGGCCTACCAGTCATACATATGTACAACAATAATGCATAAGGTAAAATATTTGGAATATGTAAAATGTTTATATGTTTAATAAATATATACGATATGGCCTATATTATAGTTTTAATTTAAATATATATATGAGCATATGTAAATATATTTAAATAGTAATATTTAAATATATATATTAAATATATAAGAATATTTGAATTTAATATTATTACCTAAAGTGATTTAGGAAATCAATTTTATATTACCTTGGGTAATTTTGGAAATTGAATTTTAAAATACCTTGGTAAAATTATAAAACGATATTTACTTTGCATTATAAAGTGTTTATTAAAAACTTTATATTCTTACTTTGAAAATATTTGAATAAGTCAAATATGAAGGAAATATTTGATTTTGATTCAAAATAAGAAATCAAAATATTGAGAGTTAAATACTTAAATAAAAAATGAAGTCGAAATAATTATTGGTGAACATTTGAAAAAGAGAAAAATACATTTTGAGAAGTTCATACCCGTGAAAATGAAATGGCGTATGAAATAAAAACACGCCTGTGAAAGCGTGCGGCCATGAGCACGGCATAGACCTGGTCTAGAGGAGAAGCATCTATTGCTATTCTTCAAACCATAAATAATGGCAACGTGGGAGTATAGCAACCTTGACCTAAAACGCAGCAAGAGAGTCATTCAATTTCAGGCGACTGGCAAAAGACGTGTTACCTGTAGGTGACGTTTTTGGAGATTTGAGTTGAAAATTTCTTCATTTGCTGGCTCTATGGAGGTCGAATCACTCTTTTGAAAGATGACTTAGGGTTTAAACACTTGCCAAGTATCATTTTGACTATTTGTGGGCACTTGTTGTCAATCCACATGCCTCCATTAATGGAATCCGTTGCATTTCGGGCCTATATATACACACCCTTCCATTCATTGAAAAACACATTAAGAAATCTGAGTTTAGTATTTTTATTGAAATCCCATATCCATTTCGTTGTATTGCTTGAATTTTCTGTATTGCTGAGTTTGAAAAATACAGTGAATTTTTACCAGCATTTACCAGTTACAGTGATTATATCATTTTGAGCTCAAAGTGAGGTATTTGTGAATTATAGTTGAGTAAGAATTTAGTGGGGGAAACACGTTTGAGAGAAGAGATATAGGAGATCATTATAGAGTGAAATACTATCACAAAGAAGCCATTTTTAGTTGGAATTCTGGAAGCTTATTTGAAGGAGAGTCTAGAAGAGCAATTCTGGAAGGAGAAGCTTTAAAATCAGGCATGAATCCTCCTAGTTTATAACTTTTATTGAAGTGTTGTTTCATTTTTGGTCTTGTGATTGCTGCTTTCAATTAGCTCTAATGGGAAAGAACTATTTTGATGAATAATTAAAGCAATGCATTGAAGGAGAAAATGTGTAAAGGATTCAATGATTAAGGGAATGTGAAAAAGGGATTATATGAGTAAAGAGCTTAAGGGATTAGTTTACTTATCTTACATTAAAGAGAAATAATGGAAAAAGATAAAAGGGAAGGATTTATTTGCATTTTGAATGACTATTGCATGTTGTGTATGGTCTCTTTATATGGAGAATACGTAGATGTACTTATTATCTACTAGGATCGAAATGAAGGCAGAATCAAGTAAGGTCTTTTAGCTTAAGTTATTAGGATAACTGAGACAAGCTAAGTACTCCTAGGATAAAGATTTCCTAATTAGGAAGATTGCAACAAGACACTTGTAGACTGCTTCATTTCTAGTAGGTTCGTATGATTGTAGGATGTCTGAGGTGACAAATTCACCCATTGAAGGACAAATCCTATGCATAGAGTAAGGAAGCCTCAAGTCAAGTCGGCCTTGAGTAGTGTTTATGATAGATGACCTTCATTTGAAGTACTGAATGAGAATACTTTGGCCAAAGTAGTGAAAGGTACGACATCCACTTAGGTGTGAGATTGTTGAGACTACACTGTCAGTTCATTGTGATCTGAGTACTAGTTCAAGATTATGAAATAGTAAGGTTCTAGTTGTGTAGGACACAACACTATGCTCATTTGGTAATCGTTAAAGGATACCCTACCAATCTCTTCTTTGAAGGGAGGGCCATCTATCTAAAGATAGGTGTGCGGGGGACCGCATTATAAGTCCGTGGTTGGTGGAAAAGCGCCCGAGTGATGTTTCTCCTCCACAGTAGGCGGCCGATGTACCAAGATTTGAAAGGACAAACTCCTGGACCTTCTTACTTCTATTTGTGCAAAAGCTTATGAGCTATGTATGTAACTGTATTACTTTTGAACTCTGATTTATATTTGCAATGAAAATGAAATTCATGTGGAAACATATTGTAACTTGTACGTATTTATCAATAAAGAAAGGAAAATTTTATTGTATTGTCCTTGTTACTTGTTACCTTTACATGTTTAAAGTGAGAACTTGGAAAATTTTAATTTACGCAAGGAATAGATCATTACATATGCCCTGTAGAGGAGTTTGGATTAATTACTCGTACAAAATATAATGCCCATTGGCCAAATGGACTTACCTCATAAATTGGTTGTAGGGGCATGGTTGGGTTGTATTCTTCTAATGTGGTTGTTTGGCAAGTATCACAACCATGAACATGTTGATGTGCATCTCGAAAGAGATGTGGACAACAATAACCATACCTGAGGATCTGGTTTGTCATGGAATTTGTACCCCTATGTCCATTATTTTTTCCCATAAAATGCATTCAACACTTGTTTAGCCTACTACTAGTCTAAGCATCTTAGATATACTCCTTCAAAATTCTTCCTAAACAAATCTTTGTTTTTTATCATATAATGAGAACTTTTCAGCCTTAACGCCCTTCTTTGTGTGGTGGTCATCCCTTTAGGGCATTTATTATTCAATAGTAAAAATACCAAGTCAGCATACCAAGGATCATCAGTGAATGATTGTACTGAATATTGCTAACAAGTCATCTTAGGATCAAACTTTGCAATTTTTCTTGACAGCCTTGGCCCTCTAACCAACTTCATGGGATGAATTTTTAGATTGAATTCTTACAATATTTCCATCCACTTTACTCTTCTCTCTCCCAGTTCACCTGCATTAATAATGATTTCATAGTAGGGTCTAGAACGATGGCTGTGATTTTGTTTCATAAGATGTAGTGATGGAAATTCTTGACAACCCTTACCAATGAAAAAGCTTGTTTCTCTAGAGGAAGTTATCTAAATTTAGTATTCTTGAAGGGAGATATAATGAAAGAAATTGGTCCCTCATCTCCCTCTTATTTTTGTTGCAAAAAGACCATTGCACGAGAATGTTCTAATAAGAAAGATTAAATAAATAATGGCTACAAAGAGTCTGGGTTGGTTAAGATCAAAGATTCTGAAATAGATTGCTTTATCTATGAGAACACTGCCTTAGCCTCATTACTCTACTGAATCTTGGAATCCATTTTCACTTCCTGCTCATATTCCCTCACTTCCCATATTGGTAGCCCATTGATCATCAAACACATCATCTTTCCTTAAGCTACTTACCATTTCTTCCATCTTGTTCATGCATGATTGAACCTTTTCATCAAGGAGTGTTCCTTCTTGAAGCGTACTGGAATTGTCTCCCTCTTCACGTTCTCCTCTTCGAGTGAATGAACATTGAAAATTTCTCACACCAACTGTACTTTGAGCTAAGTCCTCCGTTCCTGATTCTTGATGATCTTCAATAATTTGCAATTTTGTACATTCATTCACCTCTGTATGCCGACAGTTGCCTTGGGTGGTTTCTCTTGTTTGGATATATCCCATTGCATCTTTGATCTTTGCTCCAATAGCCTCTTGTTCTAGCGTGATGTAAGAACAATTTTCATCTGCTTGCTCCCTAAGCTCAATCACATCCTCCTGTTGTGACTTATTCTCCTTGTTGTTGGATGATGTTGAGGTACACTCTTCATTTGGTGCTAAAAATGTTTGTGTGACATATTCAATCCATCCTTTGTCTTTGAAGAATCCATATGGTAATACTGGTAATCCGAGGCGACATCTGGCGAAGTTAATGGCTTCTTCACATGTTTTGCAAGTGAACTCTGGATGAGGTGTGTTGTGAATTAGACACCAATGAGGGAGGAAAACACCTTTCAAACAAACATTGCCTAGCTCCATCTGATTTTGGATCCTAAGTATGAATCTCGTGAAGGCCTCATCCACAACTTCTGGAATGCTATGATCATCAAGTTCCACATCCAATACTCCTGGCTTGGGGACATCCCAAAAGAAAATTTTCCCTTGGAGAACAAGCTCTATCCTTGAGAGGAATGTTAAGCAACTGATTTCTTCATGCTGGGAGGTCTCATGAATTCGACATCTTCCTGGCAAAGCAAACTTAGACAAATTCTCGGGCCATAGTTGTGCATTCAATCTTTCATGAATCCGAGCAATATCCACAAGATTGTCTTGAGGGCAAGAAATGTGCCCATCCATTGAGAAATCTCTTTTTTGATTTTCCATTTTTTGATTTTTTTGAATTTTTCAACTTTTCACTTTTTTTGGATTTTTTGAAATAAGAGAGATCTAACATATCTCTGATTTGGAACT
>VDFB02133535.1:0-77779 GCA_007258455.2 Sequoia sempervirens | reverse complement strand
TTTTTATCCTACTTTTTCGCGTGATCACCAAAAAAGGAAAAAATCAATGAAAAAGGAAAAATCCGATTTTGTAGAACCCTAAAATTTGGAAGCTTCTAAGCTTGTTAAAAGGGGGTTCGGATGGGTATTATTGTATGAGGAAAAATGCGATTATTCACAAGATTGTAATAGGGTTTTACTGGATAATAAAAGTATTGGATGGCTGCGGTTTGGTGGATGTAGCCCAGATTGGGTGAACCACGTTAAATTCTCTATGTTAAGATTTATTCTGTGTGTGTTTTAGTTTCTCTGTTTATTAATTAAATCTGCATTTAATTGTTAGATATCTGCCATTTCTAACCCTAACATGCTCTCCACAAGAAGAGAACATTATTAACCGTATGCAATGGTCTCAATCTTCTCTCTCACTTTCTTCAAGCAAGAGACAAAGAAAGATGGAATATGTGATTCCAAAATAATATTTGGGCATTAGGTTGTCTAGAAGTCATGCGATCAAGAAGGGAATCTACTTCAACAATGTTGCAAGTAAGACTATACTAGCTATTGCACCTTGGTGTGCAATGTGTATGTCGAAGAGGTGTGGAAGCTTAATTATGGAATTTAAATTGGTCCATTTTTTGCATACATTTATGCAATACATGAGATCTAATGGTAGATCATTTATCTATAATGCATTCACTTACAAAACATAACCTTTTGATTAGGAAGATAATTAGGCTCCATTATCTTTCATTAAAATTTCTTCCCACATAATTGCATGGATCAAAATGCAAATTCTTGAGAAAATTGGACCTTTTTAGTCTTGCAATATTAGTAGTTTAATACTACAGAATCTCATTCCAAATTAACTTTAATAATAAGGGTCATTTGTTCTTTATTTAATAACCAGATCTTGTGCACTATTACCACAATTTTCCTTAATATGCGTCACCTTGCTAGCATTACAAAAGAGGTATGATGAATGGCTAGATATTTATACAAAAGCGTTTTATATTGCATATCTAAAAATTATTATCAAATGATAATTCCCAAATAAATAGTCTTGACTCTTCACATCTTACAAGAACAATGCATGAAACAACCTATACTTCCAATAAATTTTCCTTCTTAATAATTACATGAATCGAAAAGGCCATCTTATGCTTTGAATAGTTGCAGCATTAGTTTGAGGGCATCTCAGGAAAAAATATACTATAAGAAGGTTTATTTTTCTTGATCAAGTAAGATCTGTGACTCTGCCAATAGGATGAGCTTAAGTAGTAACTAAATAGGGATTTCATAGTTTACCACCAAGAAAAATTTGTAAAACTTAGTAATATACTGTATAAATTTTAGGTATAGCGTACCTCAACAATTCATGCCAGGCACAAGTCCTATGTCATTTTGACAGAATAAATGGTCCCTAGTTGTGGTATTTGGGCCAATAGCACCATAGATCATGGGAAATCTGACAAATAATTAAAAAAGGATCAATTGGGATTGCAAAGCTTAGAATTTTGATGCCCCCAATAACCAATTGATTGTAATAGTTAAGATTATTACCATTTCAAAATTCAACCACATGGAAGTGAATTTATTCTTCAACTTATAACAATATGATAGGAAGAATAATAATTAATCACAGACCATGGGAGGATGTGGAAATCAACTATCACCATCATTGACTTTTAGCCATGATCTAGACTATTGACTCTTGGTGTTAATCCCTGATATTTGAGGCTTTCAATAGCCTTTTAAAAGTCTCTTATTGGTAAGCCATCTGGGTAGTCTTATATATTATGCCATAATTTTTGAGCCTGTTTGACAATGTTAAAATGGTTGCACTGACTAAATCTACTAGAATCAAGATAAATCTAAAGTGTATTTTTTTCATCCAAATGGGTTATTCTGGAGATAATTCTATTAATTTGGATTTACTCTATTTCACCTTTTCTTGGTATTGGCTTGCGTTTGATTTGGGATAATCTTGTTTTAGTTCACATGGTCTATCTAGTTACCTATTTTGCGTAATCTCCATGGACATTTTCTATGATCTTAAGAATCTTAAGTTTAGTTGGTCTAGGCTAGGAATATGTAGGGGATTGCTTGGAGCATTCTTTTCAAGGAAGGGTGCAAGTCCAAAATGAATTTATATGAGGGAGATAGTTGCAAGCTCTCAAAGCACAAATTCACAAATTAAAAATGAAGAAACATGTATTTTGCAAAGGAAAACAAAATAAAAATGGATGAAACCTCAAGTAGGAATAGCTTGTTGCAATCTTCATTGACTTTCTTTTGTGTGAAAATTAAAACCTAGAAAAATGCACTGGAGGCATTGAAGATTATAATCCTAGTTCTGCAAAGGTTGACCAGAAACTAAGGAATGGAAAGATCACATAGTGTGCAAGAGGTGATCTTTACCAAGCCTAGGAATACGCACAAAGGACAATCCACAAACTGCAACAGTAATTACGTATTTTCCTTGCAAATTATATTGAATAGGTAATGGAAGTGAATGAACACAAAAAAATAACTAAAGACTACATCATACTTGAAATACAAAATGCAAAGCACAATAAAATAGGCCACATCAATGGAATTTTATACAAGAAATTATGTAAAATAGTCTTAAGCAAAATACAATACAAGCACACAACATTGCTTTTTAGTATGTATAGAGATTTATTATTCTTAGATGTCTAGAGAGATTCTAATGGGAGTATCCTACTTCCTCAAATTGTCAAAGAAAAACCTCTTGTCTTACTTAAAGGATCTTGTTTCCTCAAATTTCCCAACAAAGGCCTCTTAGTTCACTTCATTTTTCTATGCACATCTTCATAATATTTGTTGGTACTTTTCCTAATATATATGATGAAGTTGTCAGTACTTTCATCCCAAATTTTGACATACTAGAGCGAGCTTTGATCAACAACCTCACTCTCAATTGCTTTCCTTGTATTTCTTGAGGGACTGGTCTTCTTTTCACATGGTTATTTGTACTTGGATTACATGTCATTATCTTTTCATCATGTGTCATGTCATGATGTTCCTTTCATAATTTACAACATCTTTACTAGCTACAATTTTATTCATAGAAACATCAAGTAACATGTATGTCTTTGATTGCTTACAATAGCCACCAACACATATATGTTTTTTTCTTTGCATTTAACTTGCTTCTCTTTTCTGTAGGAATCAATTGAAAAACAACACATTAGAAAACACAAGAGTCACTAACTGATGGTTTCTTGCCTAACAATCCTTCTGTGCAAGTGATATTCTACAATACTTTATAAGGACTCCAATTAAGGATGTAGAATATTAGATTTAGAACTTCTACCCAGCATTCACATTGTCAGGTTGTATCCATCATATTTTAAAAAAAATCCATTTTGTGCATATCCTGCAATTATTGCATTCCATGAGATAACCTCTCTTTGAGGCATTCTGGTAAACAATGCACATGCCTTTTCTATGCTTCCACATTTTGGATACATGTCTACTAGTTTATTTCCAACTATAATATCTAAAAAAAATCCTCCTTTCCTGATGCTTAAAAATGGATTCCCATACCCTGTTCCAAAGCTCCCATTCTGCAAAAGGCAAGGAGGAAACTGGCAAAGGTTGTGGAATTTGGCTTTACACCTGCCTATTGCATATTCTTGAAAGTTTCTAAATCCTTTTCAAAAAATCTATTTTGTACATATCTCGCAATCATTGCAGTCCATGAGATAGACATCTTTTTCAAGTATTCTATCAAACAGTTCACATACCTTGTTAATGCTTCCACTTTTTGCATGCATGTCTACTAGGGCAGTTGCGACTATAATATCTGACAAAGTTCCTCTATCCTTTATGCTTCGATGGATGTCCATATTGTTCCAAAGCTCCTATTTTTGCATGGGTAGGGAGGATGCTAGCAAATGTTGCAGAATTTGGCTTTAAACCTGACAACTGCATTTGCTTGGGGATGATCCCACAATACTGGTTTACAATTTCTAGGAGATCCTGATTTTTGCTAAAATCACATATTTTTAGCCACTATAGGTGCTTGAAAGTGAATATTTAAAGTTAGAAAAAATTAGTTAAGTGTCCAATTTGGCCAAAAATTGTAAACCAGTATTGTGGGATCACCCTTGGAAATTTCTAAAGCCTTTTCAGCAAATCCATTCTGTGCATATCCGAGACCACATCTCTTTGAGACACCTTGTCAAACACTTCATGTGCCTTGTCAATGCTTCCACATTTTGCATACATGTCTACCGAAACAGGTGCAACTACAACATCTGAAAAAACTCCTCTATCCTTTATGATTTGATGGATGTCCATACCCTATTCCAAAACCCCCTTTTTTTGCACAGGCAGGGACAATGGTAGCAAAGGTTAGAGTCTGGATTTGCACCTGCCAATTGCATTTATCTAAGCGCAGTAACCTATAGGCTTGATGCAAAAGAGTGAGACATTGATGACCTCTTAGGCGCACACCACCTACAAATACCAGTTCCACTCCAGTCGCATTTCAGACCGGGGATAGGGGAAAGCACCTCTATAATTGTCAATGGCTCTCAAACCAGAGACATTCATGTTATCATGCCTAAGGGCATCTCTCTTCAATTTTTAACCCGATAAACAAAATGAAAAGATTTTCCCTCATATATGAGAAAACCCCTTGTTAGAAAACCATTTAGAAATTTTAAAAAGCTTTCGCTAAGAATGAGAACAATTCCAATAAACATATGCTTGCTTCACTACATTGAAAAACATGGAATAATAATAAATATGCAAATAAATTTTCAAGACCTCAGCTACCACAATCAAAGCCATTTCAACTATGTTAGGCATACGAAAAGAGGCAGGAACAAAAGGAACCTCCTATAGAGCTCAATGAATAACAGTGGACAAAAGCAATTACATCATACTTGTAATCAAAGACAGTGATATATAAAGTGCATGAAACTTGAATCGATCACATTTCACTACAAGAAAGTGGCGGGAATATGAATCAATCACATTCTTCCATAGAAACAAAACCCCCAATGTTGCGATTATCAGGAATTAGAGCTAAAAATTCACATTTCCCTAAAAAAACAAAACAAGGGGGTTATAGGTGATCCCCTCAAACCAACTAGAAACACAAACTAAAACAGAAATGCGTGAGAAAACTATCTAATGCAAAGCGACAACAAGCTATTTAGTGAGCATCTTTGGCATCCATGGCATCCATCTCTTTGTCAAGCTCTATGCTAGCCTTTACAAGACCATTGTAGAACTTGTCCACATCAGAATCCCATGACTTTACTCTGTGGGTTATCAGATCCTCAAACTTGTTGACAGGCAAAAAATTGGTGAAAACCATGTCATGGTGGATGAGAACGCTGAGCCTTGCACAGGGGCCAAACCACAAGTAATAGCAATAGGGGTGGAGATGACAAGCACAGGGCAAGCAAAAAGTGGAAGTTAGATTCAATGGTCTGGATGAAAACAATCATCTCCTAGACCAGTCAATGTTGTGGATGCATTAATTCAGCTTGGCACACTTCAAATAGAACATGCCTTCAACATAAATTAATATTTTGAACACTTTGAACGATATGAATAATTTTTATCCACTTTTTACTTTTATTAAGTGATCTGCCCTATATATTAACTATTTATAATTTCATTATTATTAATAGTTATTGACATAATTTTAATACTATTAATCCATACAAATATCTTGTTATTATTTAATTATTATTCTATCTATCCTTATTTATTTAAAATAAATTAAACCCTTGAACAGCCCTCATTTTAACTTTAATAAAAAAATCTGAGTTGAAAGGTGCACGGTCAAGCTTATACTCGAGCATAAGTTTGAGCGATGACCTTGCCCGTCAAGCTTACTAGTTCATCGTTGTCATTTGCCCTTGAAAGGAGGAGAGCCACACAGAATAGCTAGTATTTCAAACGTAAATATATTGTCGATTAACCATTTTCAACCGAGAAAAGACAAAACAAGAATCTGGTCTCCCACAAAAAGGAAAAACCGTGTGGACAGGAAATAGGAGGTCAAGACGGATTTACACGAAATAAAATCGACAGCATTACTGCACATCGCTGTCAAATTTACCCCTACTCGCACGTTATGGAGCGTGCTAGCCATGACGCGGACACCTTCCTCAATTATTCATCTCCTCACGTCTAATTCAGGTGGACCTTAAATCCAACTCTCGATGCCCTTTACCTCGCCAAGTGGCAAAAATCTACAAAAGTGGCCCTCCTCTCCTCCTTATAAAACGTCTCTCTCGCCGTCCTCTCATACCTGTCTAAAAGTCTTCGCCTTGTCTTGTGAAAATATTACCATGGATGCACTTTCAGTAGAAGGAGTGATAGAGAGCGGAGGAAAGAGTGATCATGGTCGTGACCGTGGCAGAAGCAGAGGCAGATCGGTGGAAGAGGAGTTGGAAGGCTTCTTAAGAGTTTACAAAGACGGCTCAGTGGAGAGATTCTCCTGCGTTGTATCGGATGTGCCCGCATCGGAGGCGCCACAAGAGCCCGTGGCATCCAAAGACGTTGTAATGGACTCGCGCACTTGTGTGTGGGCTCGCTTCTACCTTCCCAGAAAAGCGGTTTTCCAAGGAAGCAGATTGCCTCTGGTAATTTACTTCCACGGCGGAGGCTTTGTGCTAGGCTCGCCAGCCTGGTCTATTTACCACGTGTTCATGTGCAGACTGGCTTGTGAAACAAATTGTGTGGTGATGTCGGTAGGGTACAGGCTGGCCCCCGAACACCGTCTTCCCGTAGCGTATGACGATTGTTTCAGTGCCGTGGAGTGGATCCGCCTGCAACACTGTCACGATTCATGGTTATCATCTTACGCCGACTTGTCGCGGTGCTTTTTAGCCGGCGATAGTGCAGGAGGGAATATTGCTCACCACGTGGCATTGCGGTGTGAGCGGGCAGATATGAAACCGCTTGAGATAAGAGGAGTAATTCTTCTTCAGCCCTTCTTCGGCGGAGAGAAAGTGGAGAGGCGGGAGTCCGACCCACACCTGCCATGGCGATGGATGGACGTGTTTTGGAAGTTGTCGTTGCCGCAGGGAGCGAAGAGAGATCATCCCGCCTGTAATCCGGTGGCTCAGCCGCTGCACGATGTGAGTTTACCGCCAGTGATGGTTTGCATATCAGAAAGAGACGTGCTGAAGCAGAGGAACATTGATTACTACCACGCCCTCAGAAATGCGGGGAAAGAGGTGAGTTATGTTATGTTGAAGGACGTGGGACATGCCTTCCAAGTGCTCAATCCTCGCTCTCCACGGATCTCCGACCTGATCAATGTTTTATATGACTTCATTAACGGCAGCAGTCCATGCAGATAACGTGCAGCTACTTTTTAGATAATTACAGTTGCTGTTGTAAGAATTCCACTTTCCACCTGTAGCATTTTCTGATAATGGACCAAATTGTGGGACTCCGTAAGAAACCATCATGATATAACAAAAGGCCATGGACTAGTTTGTTCCAATAAAGACTGACTTATGGTTAGATCTAGAGGAAGTTTAAGTACACCCTTGTCTTTTTCTTTTGAAGATGTTTGAATGGATGAGGATTCAACTTATACTCACATTGATGCAATTAATTTTATCATGAAAGTTATGTATGGTGTCAAATCTAATCAAAGAAAGGAGACTCATTCTCAATTGAATGGGTATTTATAGAAGAGTGTTGAATGATCTATTGTCATCAAACAATTAAAGTTTATAGTTAGTTTTTAATTATGAATATGGTTAAATGGGAAAATTGGGTGCTCTCACAATAAATACTTATGAGCTCAAACATGCTAGAAAAAATTGTTCTATTGTCCAAGATGCATGTACACTTGTCAATCAAATTTAAGATCATCTTCTTCAAAGGACTTATATTGAGAATCTTTATTTTTTGGATTTGTCTGTAAAAAAGAAGGATGATCCATACCTTGCAACTAAATTTCTCCTTTTATCTTTTATTCTCTTATTATTTCCTTATTTCTTTACAGTAAACCTGAAACCTTTTCTAAAATAAATTTTTTAACTTTATTTAAAAAATAAAAATAAAAAATCATAAATATTTTGTAAAATATATTATTATCTTCAGAAAAAATACCCTTAAAAAAAGTCACAACATTCAAAATTACATTAAAAATAAAATAAAAAGAAAATCTTAAATATAAAAGAGATAATGCAAACAAAAACTAATGCTAACTTCTTTTCAAAATACTCAATATAAAGCGTAGCAATAAGATTAATAGAAACATGAATAGTTAAAAAGCTATGAAAACGAAGGAACTGATTTTCAAATATATTTTGTAATTACAATTTATTTAACAAATATAATCCATGTACCGGTTGACCTAACTTACTATTAATCACAATTATTGGAGTGAGGTCTGTATCACGATGGAAAGATTGCGGCGCTGCTCAACTAAGTTCCACCACTTGCTAAATAAAGCCTAAAAATATGCTCAAATGTCTTCTCCACTTTATTTACTCCTATCACATAATCTTATTCTGCCCGGAGTCAAAAGTTCTTAAGATCTATTTTATTTATGTAATGTAATAAAATTTATATATTAAAATTTAAAAAAATGATGAATATAAAAGTAATTTAAAATTTAATTGCATGATAATTTTTAATATTAATGATTTGGATCATATTTTAAAATTATATTAATATAATGTTTTTCTAAATATAAAAAATTAATTATTATTTTTAAATTATAAATTAAAGAATACTGGAATAAGTATTTAGGGGATAAAAACAACCTCCTAAAACTAAACCACACCATCACTTGTAATCACGAATGAATCACATACCATAACCTAATCCTAACAATTGCATGCATTATCATGTCATGCCAATGCTTTAAAATATACATGGATATATATGACCCCATAACAATCGCCATCATTGTACTTGTACTCAACTCTAATTGAATCAAGACTCCTATAGGCTCCCCACCAATGGGTTATTGGAGACTAGGAGGAGGGTTCTCTTATTGGTTGGGAGTCTATTTATGATTTGGTTTTATCCCCATTGAGGTATGTGGAAAACCTAATGACTATGACCACTTATTGACGTTGCTTTCACAACTTGATAATTTTATTTATTTTTACTAATGTTCAAGCTTTGTGCTTTGTATGTTTTCATCTTTTGTTTAGATTTGGTATCTCTTGCAATCTAAGGCTATGGGCCTTTTTACCACCCACCTCTCTTTTTTTAATATTTTATTATTATTGAGTTTTAGTTAATAAAATGTGGTAGATGACTTATTCATGGAAAATAATTTGTTAGTTGTGTTTTAGTTTTTATGTACATGATCATGATATGACATTTTGTTGATCTCAATATAGGATTCCTCTTAATGTAATAAACTAGTATAGATAATTAAATATATATCGAATGTCTCTCAACATTATAAACTAGTATAGATATCTTAAATACATCTATCTAAAAATATTAAGAGATATAGCCTTGAGATATTTTATTTATTTATCAATTATTTTATTTTAATATTTAAACTATTTTATTTTATATATTGCATACATACATGAACACATGGATTTTGATTTTTTTATCTACAATAATTTTTTGTAATGCACTTTTTTATGCAATTTTTATTTTTTCTTTTGAAAAAAAAATCATTAATTTTATTTTTATCATTCTTTCATTTTGATTTTACATTAAGAAGTGTAGTAAATATTATATGTTTACATTTTAATAATTTTGTATTAATATATATTTTAAAATTTTGATGTTTTTGTATTTAAGAATTAGATGTTGACTCTAATCAATTTTTCTTTCACTTCCTATCACCATTGTAAATTATTCTAGCATAATTAACATCAAAGTCTACACTAAAAATTTGATTCAATTTATGTTAATTTTTATGCATTTGCATTTCACCCATAATCCACCTCTATCTTTGCATTCAACATAAAATCCTCTATTAAAATAAAAGGTTTAACATTCAGTGTTATTCTTACTATCACTTCTTACCCCACCATCAATTTATTAAAAATCACTTTGAATTTATTTGTAAGATTCCAACATATAAAATTCAATTACCCTTTGTATTCCCACATTGTTGTATGAAGGATATAGATGTTTTTTTGAAAACAAATTGACATGTAAATGACTATCAATGTTAAGTTAAGGAATTTTTATTTTGACATACATAGATAGATAGATATTGGTTGACCTAAATAAAATACAATCACATTTATTAGAGTCTAATATTGCATCACCCTTTAGCAAAGATTGTGTATTTAATATTTATATATTTTATTTCTATAGTAGTTATGTGACTTACATTTTAAATCTTTTAAAAATATATGTCAATTATGGCTTCTTCTTTTTTATGTGCATGATCATGATATGAGACTTTGTGCCCTAGTGCTATTATAGAATGCCTCTTGACATGATGAGAGATTATTGATTACAATTTAAGGTATAGCATTGAAAAAAGGAATAAGTTGCATTATGAGTTTCTTATTGTTTTGAATTTTTTTATTTATCTCCTAACATGATCAACCATGTGAAGTTTGAAGATTATTTGGCTTACATAATAGTATTTTTTTATATGAGTAAAGGTGAATTTTTGAAATGGCCCTAACTCTTTTATATAAAGGTTGAGAAATAGATCATTAAGCCCAAATAAAATGAGCATGGATTAAATAGCACAATGATTAGGGTACATCAATACACTAATAGATCTAAGAGAGAAAAAATGATGAAGAGAAAAACACACTCACCACAAAACCCACAAAACTCAGATTACATAAAGACTCCATCAACAATAAACTCCAAATTGACAATAACTTGTGTCAATTTAAATCAACTTCATGATTACACTACATTCCATTCCAATAGAAAACAAAAACAAATAGATTCATTTACTCCACAATTTCACTACAGTATCACATTACAATAACTCTGGCAACTCCATCGCTCTTCTACTCCATTTAGTTTTTCATTTTCTCTTCACACTCTGATCTGACTTCCATCTTTAACAAAACACCTTCACGTAGACCCGAATCTTTGCTTGCATTTGTCTCTAAGTCTTTACTCTTCTTATCTTCTACTCTCTTATGCGTCTCTTCTCATCTGTCCCACACCATTGTCCCTGCTCCATCCACTCTTCTCTTTTTCAACCACCATCCACATCATTACTGACATGCTTATTAACCTTCTCTCAGACTTCAACCGGTGCGGCCCTGTCATCATTCCAATACACCGGTTCTTGTATCCACAAGCTCATAGTTCTTGTTCCATTGAGAAGTCTGCTAATATACAAAATTTCATGACTTTTCATAACCATCACTTCCAAACTTGCATCATGCAAGAAAAATACCTCCTGCTAGCTGCTCCTTCCAAACTTGTGTGCAACTCCTCACTTCAATTGCCTACGCAGCCTCTATGATGCCTCTTTGTTTTCTCCACAAAACGCACCTCTCAATCAGGTAATTTCACTTCTTTTTATGGTCCGATTTCATTGCAATATTTTCCTTATTTCCTACACAGATTATGCCTTCTGCTCTTGTCTTTCTCTCGTACCCATGTAGCTCTCCTCTACCGCATGTTGCATTCACCTTTCCCAGGCGAGTCTCCTGCCCAATTCGGTATGCATGCTAATGTGTATCTTGCAAACATTCAATCACTCCCATGGCGCAGGTATGTGGGGAATCTCTTTGCTATGTTCTCCCTCCTACGGCCCTACTATCAGGCGTCTCCCCACACAGTCAAATTTTGTGCACAACCCATTTATATTATTTCTTTCTTTGCGTTGAACACCCCAATACCTAGCTGTGTTGCTCGTTCTCCTCTAAACTGTGCCTCTTCTCTTATTTAAAACTTTTAATCTTCGTTTGTCTAACGCCTCATCTGCTGGAAGTTGTTAAAATCTAAAATTCATGAGGTGCGCCAATTTTATGTTTTCTTTTGATCTCCCTTCATATTTTTCAATAAGGCTATTCGTTGCATTTCATTTAATTTTGTATCTAGAATCTGTAAGTTATAATCCACCGAGTATTGTATATTGAAAAAGATAGTAAAATATTTCGGTTACCTAGACCTTTGTCCATAATTCAGGAATGCACCCACAAATCTGTTTGTATGAGAGGATTGTTTTCATGATAATCACCCCAAATGAAGTGGAATTGCTCAGAGAAAAAAAACCAAAAGCAAAACAAGAAAACCTAACCAAAATTTTTTCTGGTTCATGTTGATTGCTCGTGGGTCCATATGCTCCTTCATCAGACACGTTGGGTAAGAAAATTTGTGAGCATGGGCTCACAAAGTTGGAGTTAGGTGATAGAACCACCCTTCTAGATTGCGCACAACCTCCAACGAACTCTGTTGTTGACAACCCGACCTCCTTTGCCAATAGCCCAACCTCCTCCGCCAATTAGTTCGACCTCATTCACCAAGTACTTCCTCTCCACTCTACAAATGAACTCTCACTTTTCTCTTCTGGTCGCCTCTTGGCTATACATTAAAAGTCACAACCTACAGGTTCATACACATTGTCTAATGGCTATGCCTTTTTTTGTCTTCACCTTAAGGTAACCATTTCTTTCTTCTCTCGACTTCTTTGCAACTCTGCCCTTGCAACCCCCATGTTGCAATCGTACCTGGATCCTCACGAAGATTCACTTTGTCTGCTGTAATTTTCCATCACACAACAACTTTCTCTGCGCTTTCACTCTCAATTGTTTAGGACTCTACTCACCTACAACGATGCTTTTGAGCTTCTCACTCCCACTTCCAATTCTGCGCCTTCCAGCCCTCAATCGCCAGGACTCTCCACATCTTCAATGGTACTTTTGGACTTCACTCACACTTCTATTATCAACAGGTTCAGTCACAAGCTGACTCACGTTCAACGATCTGCTTGTGCCCCCAAAACCTCTACTCACTTCCCTCTTCACCCATAGGTCCTGGTGTGAACGACCTCTCTCTCGACGCTCTATCCACATGCTCAAAACTGCCTACTCTGATACCACTTGATGAAGATAAAAACACATTCACCACAAAAACCCACAAAACTTAGATTAAATAAAGACTCTATGAACAATAAACTCCAAATTGACAATAACTTGTGTCAATTTAAATCAACTACACGATTACACTACATTCCATTCCAATAAAAAAACAAAACAAATAGATTCATTTACTCCAAAATTTCACTACAGTATCACTTTACAATAACTCTGGCAACTCCATCGCTCTTCTACTCCATTTAGTTTTTCATTTTCTCTTTATACTATGATCTGACTTCCATCTTTAACAAAACACCTTCACACAGACCTAAATCTTTGCTTGCATTTGTCTCTAAGTCTCTACTCTTCTTATCTTCTACTCTCTTATGCGTCTCTTCTCGTTTGTCCCAAGCCATTGTCCTTGCTAGATCCACTCTTCTCTTTTTCAACCACCATCCATATCATTCCTGGCATGCTTATTAACCTTTTTTCAGACTTCAACTAGCGCAGCCCTATCATCATTCAAATACATTGGTTCTCGTATCCACAAGCTCATAGTTCATGTTCCATTGAGAAGTCTGCTAATATACAAAATTTCATGACTTTTTATAACCGTCACTTCCAAACTTGCATCATGCAAGAAAAATACCTCATGCTAGCTGCTCCTTCCAAACTTGTGCATAGCTCCTCACTTCAATTGCCTACACAGCCTCTATGATGCCACTTTATTTTCTCCACAAAACACACCTCTCAAATAGGTAATTTTGCTTCTTTTTATGGCCTGAGTTCATTGCAATATTTTCCTTATCTCCTACACAGATTATGCATTATGCTCTTCTCTTTCTCTCATACCCATGTAGCTCTCATCTACCTCATGTTGCATTCACCTTTCCCATGCGAGTCTCCTACCCAATTCAGTATGCATGCTAATGTGTATCTTGTAAACATTCAATCACTCCCATAGCACAGGTATGTGGGGAACTTCTCTTTGCCATTTTCTCCCTCTTGCAACCCTACTATAAGGCGCCTCCCCACACACAGTCAACTTTTGTGCACAACCCCTTTATATTATTTCTTTCTTTGCATTGAACACCCCAGTACCTAGCTATTTCGCTCCTCCTCTAAACTGCGCCTCTTTTCATATTTAAAACTTTTAATCTTCTTTTGTCTAACGCCTCATCTACTAGAAGTAGTTCAAATCTACAATTCATGATGTGCACCAATTTTATGTTGTCTTTTGATCTCCCTTCATATTTGTCAACAAGGCTATTCAATGCATTTCATTTAATTTTGTATCTAGAATCTGTAAGTTATAATCCAAGTATTGTATATTGATAAAGATAATAAAAGATGTCGGTTACTTAGAACTTTGTCCATAATTCAGGAAAGCACTCACAAATCTTTTTGTATGAGAGGATTGTTTTCATGATAATTTGATCACCCCAAATCAAGTGGAATTGCTTAGAGAAAGAAAACCAAAAGTAGAACAAGAAAACCAAACTAATTTATTTTTTTGGTTGATATCAATTATTCGTGGACCTGAATGCTCCTACATTTAAAAATAGATAACACAAAGACTAAAAAATATTAGCAAATTACATCATCAAGACAATTATTCTTTGTCATATAATTTAGTATCAATGTACCAACAACAACTATTAGATACTCAAAATTACAACCATCTAGATGGTAAGTTCTATATAATTGTGTCATTCCTTCTTAAAAGAAAACCCTTGATATAACAAACACTAAACAAAATGAATCTTTTTAGGTTTTACTTAACTTTTTGAATTTTTGATAAATCTTTTGAGTTAAGTATAATTAGTAGATTTAACACCCAATATGTAATTGAAAGGGACACGAAGATGGATTTTTAGAAATACCATTGATGGAAATAGGGGACATCTAGAATTCATCTATAATCTCTCCCCAAAAAAGATGGTATAAAAAATGCCAAACTTGTAAAGAGAGTCATATAAAGTGAGGTCACATATATAAGATCAATAATTTAATTTTATCAAACATTTAAAGTTTATATTTACTTTTTAAATTATTAATATGATCAAATGGGGAGAATGGATGCTCTTATAATAAATTCTTATGAACTTGAAGATACTAGAAGAAATTTTCACTCTATTACAGTCTAGATGAATGTACACTTGTCAGTCAAATTCATGCTCATCTTCTTCAAAAGAATCATATTGAGGATTCTTGTTCTTTCAATCCTTATAAGAAAAAAAAGATGATTCAAACCTTACAAACTAATTTTTCCTCTGTATCTCTTATTCTCTTGTTTATTTCTTTACCTCTTTATAGTAAATCTAAAACCTTTTATAAAATAAAATTTTAGACTTTATTAAAAATAAATAAAAGTCTAATCATAAATATTTAAAATATATTATTACTTTAAAAAATCCCCTAAAAAGAATCACATAGCATTCAAAATAACATTTAAAAAAAACATTTTCTTAAAAATAAAAGAGATTGAATAGGGCGAAACCTTCCAGAAACCCTATATGCCATTAATCACTAGTTTTTTTGCTGCTCTCAGCTCTGATGCGGCTCAAAGTTGAGGCTCAACTGCTGGGTAACCCCCCTTACACATAGGTTAAGGAAAATATAGTAGATTGCAAGATGGATTTTGGGGAAAATGACCACAATGAAGCTATGAATTTGGAGGTGACTTTGGAGAAAATCCCAACGATTTCCAATGAAGACCCATACGAGCTTATGCCGGAAGAAAATTCGGGTAAAATCGTAGAAATACAACTCTCTGATGATGTTATTGATGTAATTGCAGAGTGCCAAAATAGAACTATGATTTTTTTTTATAAGAGGTGCGCCTTCTGAAATTGAATTTTATAAATGGGAAAGATTAAATTGGGAAAAGCAGGGATGAGAAATAGAGGCTTTGAGGGGTCTTGGAAAAGGATATGTATCTTGTATGTTCAAATATGGAGACCATTCCTAGGCTATATTACAATATGGGACTTGGGTAATCTATGGGAAAATCTGTTATTTGTAAGCCTGGAATTTTAAGTTTCATTCTAAAGGACCTTCCCATTCACACTACCCTATGTGGGTTGAGTTTCCCTTTCTCAATCTAGCCTTTAGACCTTTTTTAAAAGACATTGTTTCCCAACTAGGTAGAGTAATTTGGTGCAAGCATAGTTCTAATAAGTTTTCAAGCCTTGGGGTTGATCCTAGGGCCTATGTGGAAGTTGACTTAAACAAATCCCTACCAGAGAACATAAAATTGGTTGGCCTTGGTTTTGAGTTGATTCAGCTAATTATTTATTTAAATAAACCAAATGCATGCTTCTATTGTTGAAAAGAAGGCCATCTGATCCTTGAGTGTCCTCTTAGAAAGCAACAAATGGTTCAAACACCAACAATATCTTCTCCACCTAGTGGTCACTTATCTACCCCTAGTCCAAGTCACCTCATACCATCCAACCCCCTCAATCCCCGTCATCTACCTTTGAAAATTCTCTTGTTCCTCATTCCAACTCTAGTAGTCCTCCTGGTGTTCTTGGTGAGAGAACCCCATCTTTCAAAGATGTCATTATGTTGGACGAGTGGAGAGAGGTTAGAAAGAGGAAAGAGCCTTCCCCTCCTTATACCTCTTGTTCTCTACGCCAAGTGCACTCATGTTCTCCCCCCATTCTTCTCCTAAAGCCCTTGCTTGAAGTTCCTCTCCTCCCCCTTGCTCCTCTTCTCTGCACCAGTGTGCTCTTGAATCTGCCCTTTCTCCTTCTTGAACTCATCATCATTCTAGATCTCCTTCTTCCACCTCTCAAGATCACTAAGTTAGGAATTCAGATTTCAATATTAATAATTGGTTCAGTGTGTTGATTGTTGATGGGTGTTCTGTACACTTTCTCAACACAAGCAATGCATAGATGCATCACCTCTCTTGAAAGGAAACCTCCGACGGACAAGTTGCAAGAAAATTTCCCCAAGGTCTCTCGGGTGTCAGGTCATGACTTGCATGGAATTCCTCAGTTGATGTTTGATGTGATTTTTCTGGTAATCACAGGTTGGACTTACATAGCTAGATGTGGAGTGGGTCTTAAATTTTGAAGTTTCTAAGATGGGAGTTATGGTGCAATTTGTTGTAGGTTCAAACAACAATCTAAAACTTCAGTGTTTTCTTTAAGTTTGGCTTTACAATGTGCAATGAACCTTAGCATGGGTTGTTTCTTTTAAAAAAAGAGAAAAAGAGCAGGGAAGAGAGAAGGTTCCTGGATCTACAACAAACTATGAACAGTAATCATGGAGTTCTTGCCGTGGACAACTTCCTTCAAACATAATTTCACTTAACCAGAAGATTCATAGTCTCATGAAATTTGTGCTATCTTCTAAGGCCTACAAATATTTCACTATTCATTCACCATATATATGCATGAACAAAGATAAAAGTGTGGAGAAATTTTGAATTCAAGCCTAGACTAACTTTGCACAGCTATTTACAAGCAGCAAACAACAAAAAGTATGGGCAAGGAAGGCATCTACATAGCAGTAATTTTCACAACTACAGAACATCATTACTAAAATCTACTCAAGCAATTTAAATCTAACTTAAAATAGCAATGTAAACCTAAATAAAGCATCTAACAAAGGAGATTGAATCATGAAACATGTGAAGAATTCAGAAAATGTACCAAGTCAATGTATTTTCATTTTAAATTTCAGCAGCATGTCTTTACAACAACTTAACTCTCTTTGGAAATGAGAGGAGACCCCCTATTTATAGTGCCCAAAAAGTAGAATGAATGGCCAAGATTCAATCTCATTGTGTGGCCAAGATTCACTACAAACTAGGGTTCTACCTACCCCCAATATATTACAATTTAAAATACAGTTTTTTCCATATCCCTATTTCGTCATCTAGTAATAGCACTGTAGCATTTTGTCTTTTGCTGATTGCTCTTTTCGTTGTAGCTATTCCTTTAGGAGCTCTTCACTGATAATAGGGCTGCCTTCTTGCTTCTTCAAAGCTGCATATGTCATGAATTTTAGAATCATCAGTTGGAGTTTGTCAACCTCTATGATTTCAAACTATAGTATCTGATAACTCCATTCTTTTGAGTTGTCTTCAAGCTTCTTCAAGTCTTTGTCATACTTTACGATGTGATCTTTGAACAGCTCCAACTGGGTGAAGGCACGGGTGAAAAAACTCATAAAATCTATGGTTATCTCATTGGACATCCCATCCTCCATTGCCTTCTGGAAATAAGGCTTTATTTTCTCTGAATCCATTTGCACCACGAACATGTCATATCCCATCACTAGCTTCAAATACCAGGCGCAGTCCACCCTGATTTCCTTGACCCATTCGATATCCGGATCCACCTTATCTATTATCTACTAGATAGTCTTTCCCTCTTGTTATCAAAATCTCACTTCCACACGTCCACCAACCGATGGTCGTCCCTTTTGAATGCGAGCTCCTTTTCCCACGTGGCTTTTGGTAGCCGAAGGATGGCCTCAATCTTTGGATAGGTGGAATTATATGTTGCAGGGAAGTCGGTGCAGAGCTTCTTGGTTCCCTCTAGGGCCTGCTGTAAATCTAAGAACTTATTGGCCATCCGAACAACCCGGTTGATACCCATGTTCCCGATGTATAGGACTTGTCGGAACCAACTCTCCGTAGTCTTATGCAAGTTCTTCCTCTTTTCCAGTTTGTCAATCTGTTCTTTGGACAGCAGTTGGGGTGGAGCTGCAGACGTGGTAGGCATGCCATCCACTAAAGACCATTGTTGGATGTAATCCATCAAGGCGGCTACTTGTGCTTTAAGCTCGTCTTTCGACACCTTATCTTGTTGTATTAGGTGCACCACCGTAGCTACTGACTCTTCAAGATGTTCCACCTTTTGTTCTCTGGTAGCAGTCCCTAGGTTAATGGTGGAGACGTTATAGCTTACTCCTTCCTGGCCTACCACTAGTGTTGCTATTTGCACTGTTTGGGATCCGGAAGCATCCATCGTTACCTTGGACATAACTTTAGGCTTCTTCTCCTTCTTGGTTGAGATTTGCGCTCGAGCTAGGATAGCTTCTAGCCTTGCTCTTGGGTCCTTTTGGGTGGGAGTCTTCTTTTCAAGTTGCTTCTCTAGCCATTCGGGCATGGTAGATTTTTCCTTGGGAAATTCTTGATCACCCTTGCCTCCCTCTGTCTGAATCTCTGTTTGTTCACCTGTGGGAGTCTTTTCTTTCATTTTGGTGTTGTCTCCTTCTTCCTCATCGGAGTCTTGGATGAATGTGAGGCGTTTGACGGGAGGCCTAGTAGTCAATCTCCCTCGGGGACTTTCCTCTATCTCAATTTCCTTCCCTTTCTCCTCCTCAGTTTGTTTGTCCTTGTGGCCATGCTCCTCAAGCTTGTCCTCCTCAATACCTCCTTCTTCTCTAGGAGGTGGTACAACTCTAGTTGTTTTTCCCCTATAGGGAGTTCTATGTCCTCTACCGCTCTGCCACCTTCTTGCTCTTCTTTGGGAGGTGACCTTTTTGTCTCTTCTTCATCGTGCTTCAGTTGTCTAGCCATTTCCTCTTCGAGATCATCATCGAAGGTCTGCACAATAGTTCTACCACCTGCACCCTCCTCTTCATCTCCACTCTCAGAAGACCACGTTCCTTCTTCCTCGTAGACGACCTTTTCAATCGTCCAGTGTTCATACTTAGGGTGTTCATGGTACTCATCAGCTTCCTCCTCCATTTCCTCCAAGGCTTCTTGCTCTCGTCTCTCCCATTCCTTAGAAATTAACATTATGGCCTCCATTGTTGGTGGTCTCATTGGAGGTTGTGAGGGCGCAGCAGTGGTGAGGACCCATGCTAAGGCAGTCTGAATGGTGGGGTCCATGAAGATCTGGGAGAGCTCAAAGGGGATATTTATCATGTGTCACGAGAAAGCCTCCTGTAATGCAAGCACAAGCATTGGTGTTGTCATCGTTGCTAATGGGAGTGATGTGGTTGGTGACATGGTGGCGAAGGAAAGAGGAGTAGTTGTGGTGGATGAAGAGTCAATCATTATGATGGGCCCATCCAGGGGAGAAGAGGTGAGATGGACTGAGATATATCCACCACACCTGTGGGGACATAGTGACCATGGCCCAGGAAATAGATGGCAGGGCAGTCAGAACAGGGGGAGTTGGAAGGAGTTCTAGCTAATCCTCCCTCTCTTCTTCACCTTCTTGAATTTTTGGCTACTCCGTGGTACTTCCTGTTCGCTTGGGCCTCTTGGAGGGTGAGCCTCCTAAATCTTTCCTTGCATACACCTTAGGATCTGGAGACTACTCTGTTTTAGTCCCTTTCCTCTTTTTTGATTTGGTGAGCAAAGGAGATTTGGATGTCCTGTTCGTCGAAGTTGTAGCAGCGACATCCTCTATGGCACTAGGCTCACTCTTGAGCCCTTCATATGTCAGGACAAACCCTTGTTGCTTTAATCAGGCTACTTGTCCATCAATCCATTCTTTGGTTTGAGCCATGATTGGTTTAGTCACAATGTCGAGGTCATCGACCTCCTATTCATCCCAATCTACTACAAGTAGTGGCAAGTTGGAGACTGCATTATACCGGGGATCCATGACAGTGCCTTCATCCTCCTCAGCCTGGTTTGGTACCTTTTCACGAAGTATTCGGTCATCTGCATGTAATGCCTCATGCGCGTGCCTCTTTGTCATCCTGGCAGTCTACCTAGAAATCTTCAACATGATGTAGGTGAGCATATTCTAGTCCCAATGCCTTTCTTACGTGCCCATAGGGGTCTACCCGTGGACGAGTAGTGTGTAGGCGGAAGTGGTACTCCGCCAACTCCTTTTTTGAATTCTCAGCGCACTGGGAAGTTTGCAATTTATACATCCCCTGACTGAAGGCTAAGGGATAAGGAATCCCTGCCAAATGTTTACCGCCGAGGACTAAGTGTATATGTTGTAGCTGTCAAGAGAGTTCTAGTAGTATAATCCGGTCATTGGGGTACCGAGGCAGCTTATTCGACCTTTCTGTAAAGCCTTGGACATGAATATATGTGAATTTGGGGAATTGAATAAACAGGAAGGTGTACTATTTTAGGAACACTCATGCACTTTGAGAGACCCTTCTCTCAAAATCCCCTCAAAGCAACCGGATGATGTGGCCAGTGAAGGCGTCATTCACCCTGCAGTACTCCTTGAAGTTTCTGAATTGTAGCTGGGGATATTTGCCATATGCTTTTAATCTTCGGCCCTACTTCTCATCGGGTGCCACAAATAATCTGATGTACGTCCTTTGCTCTACCAGTGAATAGACCAGATAGGAGGTCATGTAGAATTTAGAGCTCTTTTTCACGTTCATAAACTGCTCATGGAAGCAGTCGCTTATGATGCCTCCCCAGTAGAATGTGGCCTTTGTGGTGACATCTTCGTACCCACGGAGGATTTGTTCAACAAAGTATACCATCCATTCTTGAAAAAACATAGAAAAAGGGAGGCCCATTACCCGGCTCAGCATGGTTACTAGGTCGTGGTAGTCTTCATAGAAATCATTGTGAAAGAGTTCTTGGAGAACCTTCGCAGCGCTGCCTCTTTTCTCCTAGAGCCAATTTTGATTTATCAACTTTTTGTAGCCCATCAAGTTTTCATCCCAAGTTGCCTTTCCTTCCTCCATGGTGGGCACCTCCATTTCCTCAAAGGTGGGAATGTGGAAAGTTTTAGTAATTCCCTCGGTTGACATGTCAATGAGGATGTTCCCATCTCTGTCACTGATGATTCTTGTTTGGGGCTGGTAGGCCTGCCGACAGGCCATGACCAATTCAAGAGCAATGAGAGATGGGGGGAAGCCTATTGCTTTCACAATCCCACTCTACCTGATTGATCTTGCATTATCAGTCCTTGGGTGGACTCTAACCCTTTGCTTGAATTCATCAATATCGATGTGGCTGATATTGGTGTCAGTGATCTCCTTCCAGTCTGTGATGATTTTTGAATGCAGAGGCTCACCCTGGAACTGGTATTTCATTTGATATTTGTCTTCTCTTCCATGAGGAATTTTGCCTACTTTCTTTCCTTTGTCTTTCTCTGCAGCTTCCCCTGAGGGTCTTGCACCCGATTCCATATAGCCTACAAACACAGACATAATGAGTACAACCAAATACCAAAAGCATTATCATTAGTCAAAATCCCATGGAAAAAATCCAATTAGACATCATATGATTAACGAAGTTAAATTTTCTCTTTCAGATGTCGTTAGTCACTTTCTGAAGGGTTGTTGGACAATTCAAGACCAAGGGGCCAGATTTCCCTGGTAGGTATGTTGTTTTGGAAAGGGTAAATAGGTTGGGGCAATCTGGGTGGTTTCTCCCATCTGCACATTTTGATGGTTTGAAAGGTTGATGTCGAAGAGGGTTGAATTTGAGCACATGGGTCGAGATTGGTTTTCAAGTTTGAGGTTATTTTGACCACTTTAGGAGCACTCAGATGTTCAAGGTTGAAAAGCTGTTAGGAGTTCGTTTTTTGCAACGACCTGGAAGAAACAAAATTTTAGGGTCAGAACTTCGGGGACTTAGACGCGGAAAGTCAACAGCTGGTCGTTAGTTCAGGTCTGGAGGGACGGAAGGTTGTCCCTGCTTTGCTGTTTGGAACACAAATTCCCACATCGAAACCTAGGGACAGAACTCCAACGGAACGAACTTGGTGGAGTGTTTGGCAATTGATGGGTTGGAACTCGAGGCTCAGAAAGACGAAACTATTTCGCTCATATGCATCGAACAAAGGTGAAGGGAACCCTAGCGGGTGGAGTCCGATAGGCAGAGATAGCGAATGAAAGGTCGGGGCCCAGGAGGCGGGGAGACATCGTCTCGCAGCTATTTCAAATGGCGGCCTACAGATGGAAGTCCATGTATCGAGGCCCGATGACGTGAAGGAAAAGTAACTTAGTTTAAATCCCTGAACGACCAACAAACGAACGGAACCTAGAGGCGGAAAGGCATACTCCTTCCGCTGTTTGGGAACGGTGAAGGTAGAGTGGAGTTCCGAGGAAGGAAGTTCGACGAGACGGACTCAGGACAGGCAAAGGCAGCCGAAAAGGTTTGTAAATTTGACTAGTCAGAACCCATCGAAATGAGGTCTAGGGTCCAGGAAGGTGGTAGCCTTCTGCCATTTAGGAACAGAAAACACCCGACAGAGACTTAGGATGGAGGTCCCGGCAAGGCAAGCTCAGGAGGTGGAAATGAAAGTCGATTTTGAGTGCTAAGTTTCATGGCAGTTGGCCGGCGACATCTCGAGGTGGCGGGCCCGAGAGGGCACTTCGCCACTTAAAAAGTTCATCGTTTGAGTTCTTTAACGATGGAGAGAGGTGTCAGGCCTGGAGGGCGTGAATGCCCTACGCAATGAATGGCAGCGGCGATGTTTGGTTCCGGTTCAATGTTAGGAGGCCAATTTGGAGGTTTTCAAGATTCCAAAACGTGGGTTTTGTGGGTCTCATTGTGTTTTATCAATTGAATTCATTTTTTCGCCCATATTCATTATTTTAAATGTAAAATCATAGAAAACTTCTCGGTGCAATGAATGATGAACCTACCTTGAAAGCCCGATAGCAGAAGGTATGGAATAAACAATGGGTGGCCAAATGGTGATCTCGAACGCGAGGGCGATGGGCGATGGATGCACCAATCTCTTCTGGAAAGCACTCTAATCTTCTACAAACCTGACAAATGAAAATGACAGGTTGAGGCCCAATATTTATACCCTCATCTACATTTAATGGCCTCAGTTAATGTCGGTACGGCTGACCAAGAGTTGGTGGATTTGAAATCAGCGGACGATGGCGGGAGGTTCGGGGTCCAGTGTCCAGAAGGACATGGCAAAATGGTCATTGGCAACTTTCTTTAGAAGCCGACGACGAAGGAGGACCCAAGATGCGGGAGGTGGAAAGACGCCCCAGATTGGCCGTCAGGAATGATGAAGTCCACAAGGAAATTTGGGGATAGAACTCCAGCCGACCAGACCTGGGACGGGTGAAGGCAGCCTAAAATTTGTAGCTTTTAAACCGACAAAAAAAAGGGAATTGAGGCCCGGGGTTTGGGAAGGCGGGAACCTTTCGTCGTTTAAGAATGATGAATACCTAGGGGAAACCCGGCGAGGCGGGCCCGCCAGGCCCCAATGTTGCTGGTAGAAGAAAAATGCCAAGGAAAGTTTGGAAGGCTCCAGGACCTAACTGGGATGAAGGGGGAAAAACATAGTCAACTAAAGATGGAAGCTCGAAGGTATGTTGACCATCTAGGACACCAAAAATTGGGGCATGCAAAATGAGGCAATTTGAAAGAACGACCTGACAAGGCGAAAGAAAAGAGGGTCCCCATTCTGAACGGGGCGTGTGTGCTGAGGGCACAACACTGACCCTAGATGAAGAATCCTCCCTTCATTATAAATTATAAGATATTGTTCTGGAACATGCGAGGGATCTCTCTCCCTACTCGCAAATTTAAATTCAAAGTTGTTATGAAATGGAAACCCAATGTTCTTTTCCTTCAAGAAGTCAAAATTGGGGGAATTAAGCTTGAAGTGTCTTTATGTAAGGTTTGGGGTGATGCCATGTTCTTGTTTACTTCTCATATTAAGGGAAAAGGTGGGGTTATTATTGGGACTGCCCATGGATTGCTAAGCATGTTATTGATAAAGGTGAGGACCCTTCCCACAATTGTGTTTGGGCCCTCACTTTTATCAATTGATAACTCATTGGTTTTTGTTCTATTTATGGCCCAAGCTTTGCTAAAGAGCATGCTGAGTTATGGAATTTGTTGGCTAATAATTTACCCAATGTTGAATAGATAATAGGGGGTGAGTTTAATATGGTTGAGCATACTCATAATTGTAGCTGGTCTATAGAATTTAATCTTAGTAGAGAAGAATTTGATAGTTGGTTGTTTTGTCGAAACTCCTTGGGAGTGATTGATCCGATTCATGATAAGATTTCTGTCCATTCAAACAATTGGTATACTTGGTCCAATTGTAGATTGGGAAGTGATAGAAAACTAAGTAGCTGGATAGATTTTACATATCCCCTACTTTGGCCCTCAATCATGACCCTTTGAGTGTGTACGTTTAGGTGGATCTTTCTACCACTCTCTCAGACTATTACCCCATCATTTACAATATAAGTTTTTCCCTAAAATCAAACATAGATAGTTCGTTACCTTTCAAACTTAATGTATCCCACTTAAGGAATCCTTCTTTTCTATCTTCTGTAGGTCTTTGGAAATCCATCCCCAAACCTAATGAGGGGGGTCTTAGATAGAGTGGTGGTGTGTTTCTATAAATAAATGCACTAGTTTTTTGCATTCAGTTGGCAAACAAATGGCTTGACAACACAAATGGAAAGAAATAACCCTCCAAGGAAAATTCATGCATGATAGAAAACTGCTTAATGTTGATCCAAAAAATATTAGAATTCAAACTTCCATTGTTGAGCTATTGAGGCTTAGCTACATAAAATGGATAATTATAAAGGGAAGGGGGCCAAAACTAGATCCAGATTACATTGGATAAAGGAAGGAAACAAGGGTACACAAATATTTTTTTAATTACCTCAAGTATAAACATAAAAAGGAAAGAATTGGAATTGTAAAGGATGAATTCAATGTCTTACAAACTAGTCCTATTGATATTCATAATGTTCTCAAACATTTTTATGAGAACCTCTTCAAAGATGACCAATGGGAGGATATTCAACAAATTCTTGAGGATGTCGTCAAAGACCACATTCCTAACAAAATTGATTCAAGGTACAACCAGTATCTTGATAGATCATTATCTTTGGAAGAATTGGAAAATGCCCTTTAATGTATGCCCCCTCACAAAAATCTGGGCAGCGACGAGATTCCTACAGAATTCTACCAGGTTATGTGGCCACATATCAAGGAAGACTTCTATTGCTTATCCCTAGAGGCCCTTAACAAAATTTCCTTAGGTCCAAACATTAATGGTGGCATAATTAAGCTCCTTCCTAAAGGAAAAATGGAAGACTTTGTTTCTAGTCGGCATCTTATCACCTTGCTAAATACCTCATATAAAAAAATTGCTAAAGCTTTGGTTATTCGTGTAAAACCTGTGGTGCAATGAATTGTTTGAATAGATCAAATAGGCTTTATTGCTAGCAGATATATTCTTGACAACCTTATGTTAGTGTTAAAATAAATATTCTAATAGCTCCCTTCAGGTTTCTTTTGTAAATGTGTGTGTGTCGGCCTGTGCGTCGCCGAGTTTAGTCGGCTTTCCATCGAATTTTGATCTCTCCCTGTTGCACATCTCTTCTTCGCAACTTCGGGTAGCGGCTTCCCTTTCGGGTCCTGAGGAGCTGCGTTGGGCGTCCACGTGTCTCGCTTGCGGAGGTTTTTATTTCTTTTTGCCTTGAGGTCTCTTCGGGTCGCGAAAGCCTTTAGCGGAGGCCGTCACTTCTAAAAAGATTGTCAGAGGGACCCGCATCTTGCTACGTGGCGACGTGTCACAAGTTTTTCATGTGGGAATGAAATAAGCAGTCGTAGGCTGCGAAATGATTCCACAGGCTGCGAAATGATTCCGCAGGCTGCGAAATGCTTCCGCAGGCCTTCTTTTATTTTTGGCGGGCCCCACCTCCTGCTAGGTGGCAACCATTCACAACTTTTTCAATACAGCAGGGAGGTGAACAACTGCAGGTTGCGAAACGCTGCCACGTGTCTTTCGCACCCGGTTGATGCGGTTTTCTCTCCACTGCAACAAGAACCTTAGCCCATTAGAAAAGTGTTGCATTTTCGCAATCTCTCGGTAGCAATGAGAGAAGTTTTCATTCGGGCAGCGATAGGCTGCCACGTGCCATACAACTGATCCTTGAAGTAGGCAATAGGCTGGCTGAGGGAGATTATGCTATTGGGTGTCGCTCGTCAGGGTCGTTTGAAGCGTAGGATGACACTTGTCGCCTCAAGCCTGGCTGGGACCACTACCATCATTGCGAAGGGCACGCTTGCAACTGGATGACCAGATGCTGTGTTCTAACTCATTTCCATTGTAATGGCTTGGGGAATCTTTTGATTCTGGCATCATTGCAGGGGATTGGAAAATATTTTCTGTTACAGCTCTCCAAAGCGGTGGGAATTGTCTCCCCGGCTATATATCTTCTCTCAGCAATGAGAGAAAGGGCCAAGAAATTTTAGAAAAAAAGCATACTGGTTTTAGCAAGAGACATCAGGCCTCTTTTGCATGTTTATTCGCAAGAAACTTTTAGACTGTGCCCACTGTTTGACCTTTCTATTTTTCATGTTTTGATTAAACTGTAAACTGTGCTTTTTATTGTCTTAAGCATTTCATTTAACAAGACTTCTATACATTGAATACAAGTTTGCTTATCTAAATCATGTCTAAATGACTCTTCTTAGTAGTAAGGATGTATGCAATACTATTTTATGTCAATAAATGAACTGTTCATGCTATAGTTTTAAGTCTCTGACGTTTTGGAACATGACAACACCATTCAGGCCCCTAAATCTATGATTTATCATGCCCATCAGCAAAATTTGGCGCATTGCCTTATATTAGATTTTGCTTCATTATATTTGTTTCCTTTTCCCTTTCCCAAAAAATAGCATTATAAAAGAAGCCAGCTTTTTTAAAATCTGGAGCTCACTCAGTTTGGCGCAAAAGGGTCCCCCTTGAACTAAGTTTCCCATAAGGCACTGTTACCTCGTCAATTTTTGGCGTCAACAGTTTGTCCTTTTTCTGGCACGCCCGGCGGGACTTGAACTAATGAAATTTCCTTATAGAGGGGTGTATGAGCCATCAACCTGTAACTAGATCCTAGACTGGAAATAACCCAGGTTTACTAGTACCTCCGCCAGGGACAGTCCAGGCCGTAAATCAGCTAGTAACCGTTCCATTCCCACCGCCCTTTCCTCTCACCATGTTGCTGGCCGCGAACATAAACTATGTAGCATGGGATACTGGAAGTCCCTTGGTAGCTCCGATAGCGCCTGATGTTTGGGGCGCTATCCCAGTTTTGGCCCTGAAAGCTCTTCCCAAATTTGCCAGAGAAAACACAAAAATGCCAGCAAAACATTTGCAGGATGTAGCGGATGTATGTCTGGTACACGGTATTACAGCGCAGAATGTAGCCCTAAGGCTCCTCGCTGCGTCCTTCAAAGGCAAGGCTCTGGACTGGTACCGAACACTGACTCCGAATTCAATTCGCACTTGGGATGACCTCGGAGATCCATTCTATGAAAAGTTCTCAAATGACGGAGATTGTTCTTCGTTATATTATCAGCTATCCGTCATAAGACGAGCGCCCCAGGAGGCTCTGATAGATTTCAATGCCCGATTTCACTCAAATTGGTAGAGGATTCCTATGACCATCCACCCGACTCCAGAACTGGCATTCATATTTTATCTGAAGTCCATTAACCCTGACATTTCTGTGATGATTAAGTCTTTGGGAGGAGCCACTCTACCAAATGCTTATGCTAGTGCTATCAAAGTTGAGAATCATTTGATAGATTGTGGAAAGTTGCCTCCTCGACCTATTATCCTGATATTTCTTGAAATATCAAACTCTGTACAAGATGTCGCATCGACTAGTGCGGCAGCAACTTCCCAGTCGATGTTCTCATATATGGCCACTCCTGAAAGCTTGGCTTCTATATCGAGTTCTTCCAAGGATGAAATAGTCGACCTCAAGGAGATGTTGCAAACTATGGCAAATGACATAACAACTCTCAAGCGAAACCAAGCAACACCTCCACGGCCTGTATATCAAAACTATCAAGGTGGGTGCTCTACTTATCAGTAAAATCAATATCAGAGCGCACCTTGCACTAATCCACCATCGTTGACTACCAACCAAATGGTCTCAGTGCCTACTCCGCTCACAAGTGCGTCGCCAAGCTCAAGTAGAGAATTAAATGCGGGACAAAACAATCTTATTGATGACATCAATCCATGGTGTTTTCCTTGCAATGATGCACATATGCCCCAAAATTGTCTGTGCGGCAACTTACAACAAAAGGTGGCAGAGCAACGCAGTCAAGATATTACAGCAGAAAATGGAGGACATGCTTATGACTCACCAATGGAGAATGCGGTCCTTACCATGCAAATGCAAGGAATGTCCTTAGAGCAAGAGTCCGATATTGCTCCTGATCATGCACTCTTCTCCTGGATGGAAGACGAGGAAAATGTGTTTGCTAATGATGCATCCATAGCTGAAACGCCGCAGGTGCAATCTGACTATAACACATGCTCAAATAGGAGATTCACCGGTGAGCCTATTGTTTCACTCTCGGACAGCCCGCAACGCAAAGGTGTGTCTGATCAAATTCCTGGCTCTTCGACCATCTCTTCGCCTTCTAAACCACGAAAGGAAATTATTATATAACAAGAGCAAAGGAGCAAAAATCTCTGAGCTCATCACCTTTTAATGTGGTGGAGAAATTAAAGAAATCATCTGCTAATGTGTCTTTATGGGACATTCTAGCTATCTCAGAATAGAAGACTATGCTACAGAAGGCGCTTCAACAAGAGATCCGCTCAGCACCAACAGAGCCGTCTGCCAGTACAGAGGTGGTTTATCAAATGCCACTAGCTAAGGTTCTTGCAGACAAAGCGAAGGAATCCCATGCGGAAGGTAGAGGTAGGCCAAAACCTCAACCCTTCTTCTTGACTCTCATTGTAGGAGAAAAGCTATTACACAACGCTATGATTGATTCTGGTGCTAGTACAATGGTTATGCCAAAACTGATAGCCGAAGCCTTGGGACTCAGCTACGAACCTATGAAGAAAGGGGTGATGTAGCTGGATGGAAATAAAGTTGATACCGTGGGTGTCATCAAAGCGCTTCCGTTAACTCTATTTGCCTACCCAAGTATCATGGTCCCACAAGATACGGTGATCATAGATGTTCCTCCTATGTTCGGTCTCTGTCTATTCTGAGAATTTACTTTAAAGGTGGGTGGATATTTGTCTTTAGATTGGTCATATCTAATACTTAGGACCAAGCATGGCGCAAAGATGAAGATAGAATCGGAGGCTCTACATTCCGAACATGTGGTGGATAAGGCCCTGATCAATTTTGAGGCCGCACATACCTCTATCACCAAGCAGGACATGTATAGTGTCGAACTGCTAGAGGAAGAGAAGGTGAGTGGAGACTGAAATGATAAGGAAGATGCTCTGTTAAGAAAACACATAAACAATGATCCTTTCGGGAATTATCATGCTACCAGATTGGGCACATATGTGATTTATGATGAAGACCAGGTTCTTCCGAAGGTTGCCAAAGAATCCGATGATAACCAAGCAAATGAGCTGTGGACATTGTATTTTGACGGAGCAAGAAGCAAAGTTGGAGCTAGAGCGGGGGTATGTCTAATATCCCCACAGAATCAAAAGTTGTTGAGGTCTTTCTGATTCCAATTTTCTTGTTCAAACAATGAAGCTAAATATGAAGGGTTAGTCCAAGGCCTAAGCCTAGCAGAATGAATGGGTATCAAGCAATTGATTGTGTTCAGAGATTCCAAATTGGTAGTTAATCAGGTTTGGGGAATTTCTGCAACGAAGAATGTCCGAATGAGATCCTACCGGCATTGGATCTGGGACCTAATTGAAGGTTTTGAAGCTTTCAACATCCTAACCGTTCCCCGAATGCAGAATAGCGATGCAGATCGCATGGCGGTGATCGGTGCTCAGTTTGATCCTGTCTCTGACTTGCTTCGGAACAAATATTCAGTGCGAGTGCTTGTCTGACCAGCAATTCCCGATAATGATCAGAGTTGGCAAGTTTTTGAGAGTGATGAGCACATCGCCTCGTTTATCCAGCACTCAGGGGAATTTGTTGATCAACTTCAACCAAAGATCGCCGAGGCCTATGAAGGACAAATTATGTAGCTCAAGTCAAATAAACTTCCGAAAGGGTTAGTTACTCTTGAGAATTTTTTTGATTGTAATGACACCCAAAATGATAAGCAGAAGTTCGTGGCAGACAAAAGTGATTATGAAAACCTTCGGGTCTCTGATGGCAGAAATCTCCGGGTCGAAAGAGATGTCCCACAGCGAGATAGAGAAAGGCTTATCAGTTTCTACGAAAAATATGGAGTAGTGGCCTGGTCCTACGGTGATCTGGAGTGTTACGATCTTGGCATCATTCAGCACACTATTGAACTAACCGAAGGTGCAAAACCAGTCTGACAGAAGCAAAGGCTAGTCAACCCTAAAGTTGAGGCCCTAATGGCACAAGAGCTAACCAAACTCATTGATTCACGTATTGTCTTCCCAATCAAACATAGTACTTAGGTATCAAATCTGGTACCAGTTAGAAAGAAGAATGGCAATATCCGCTTATGCGTGGACTTCCGAGACATGAATAGAGCATCTCTGAAGGATCACTATCCATTGCCTTCTATGGAGTCTATCCTCCAAACTGTCGCAGGATCAGAAATGTTCTCTCTGCTGGATGGCTTCTCTGGCTATAACCAGATTCGAGTTAAAGAAGAAGATCAGCACAAGACTACATTCACCACCAAGTGGGGAACATTTGCATATGCTAAAATTCCTTTTAGTTTATCCAATGTAGGGGTAACTTTCCAGCAAGCAATGGACATCGCATTCAACGAACTGATCAATAAGTTTATTCTAATCTATTTGGATGACCTTATTGTGTTCTCTAAATCTAAATATGATCATTTTGATCATTTGGAATTAGTTTTTCAAAAATGCCAGGAGTTCGGTGTTTCCTTAAATCCAAAGAAATGTGTATTCGAAGTATCGCAGTGTAAGCTGTTAGGGCATGTTATGTCTAAAGAAGGTATTTCAGTTGACCCCGAATGAATAAAGGCTATCAAGGAGCTTCCCCTTCCGGTAAATAAGAAAAGTGTCCAGTCTTTTCTAGGCAAGGTAAATTTCGTCAGCAAATTTATTTTTGATTTTGCGGGAATGATTAGGCCAATCACCCTAATGCTGAAAAAGGATCAAATTTTCAAGTGGACAACGGAAGCTTGAGAGGCTTTTGAAAAGGTCAAGGAAGCAATCTCCACAGCCCCGGTGCTGATTAATCCAGATCAATGCAAAGATTTTATAATGTATGCCTTCAGTAGCAAGTCTAGTATTGCTACTGTTCTAACTCAAAAAAATAATGAAGGAAAGGGAGAGCACCCAGTCGCGTTATATTCCCGAACCCTAAAAGAATATGAGGCGAATTATAACTTCGTCGAAAGATAGGCTTTTGCAATAGTAAAGGGACTTAAAAAATTTCGCCATCTAATTTCTCGCAACAAAGTTCTGGTATATGTTGCATATTCTAGTGTGCATGAATACATCATGGAAGGAGAGATTACAAAAAAAATGGCTAATTGGATTACCAAGATCTTGGAGTATGACATCAAGGTCAGGCCTACTAAGACTGTTAAAGACAGAGGACTGTGTGAGTATATGGCACAGAACGAGGAGGTACCTGCCAAGGAGGAACAGCCAAAGCTCATCCTAATAAATGAATCAGGATGGAGAGACAATTGGCTGACAGATAGAATGAACTTCATGCAAACTGGAAGGTATCCGCCAGGCCTCTCATCCCAAAAAAGAAGGTATTACCGGCTTCAGAATTGTGGATATACGCTGATAGGAGTCCTTTTCAAAAAAAATTTCAATGGTGTGCTCCTACGATGCATTATTTCAGGGGAGGCGCACAGGATCCTCGACGCATTTCACAATAGCGACGAAGGTGGACATTTCTCTACCAAAACTACCACCATCAAGGTCCTGCAAGTTGGATATTACTGGCCTACACTTTTCAGTGACTCCTACTTTCTGGTAAGGGCTTGTAAAAAAGTTAGTTCTTCTCTGACAGAAGGAAGAATTCAGCGATGCCCCTCAAACCTATCATGGCGGATGAACCATTTGCGCAATGGGGCCTGGACTTCATCGGAATGATCAATCCGGTTTCTAATGCCGAACATAAGTGGATTCTAACGGCTACGAACTACTTCACAAGGTGGGTGGAAGCTGTTCCCCTTAAGGGGGCAACAGAAATAGAGATTGTAGACTTCCTTAAAGCACTAGTGACAAGGTTCGGCCCTCCGAAGATAATCATTTCGGACAACGCCAGAGCATTTCTAGGTACAAAAGTATGTCACTTCGCATTAAAAAATGGCATATTCCTTAAAACATCACCAAACTATTATCCACAGGGAAATGGCCTAGCCGAGTCCACAAACAAAAGCTTAGTCCGACTCCTTAAAAAGGTTGGGTCAGAGCACTAGAAGGAATGGCATAAAAATCTCTGAAAAGTGCTCTGGGCAAACCGCATAACTCCTAAGCAAGTCCTTAAGACTTCGCCTTATGAGCTGGTATATGGGAAGGAGGCGCTGTTACCTATCTCCATGGAGATCCCAGCAATATAGTTATTGAAATCCCTTGAGATAGAACAAAATGGAGCCATGGAGGTTCGGCTCGCCGAACTTTTGGAAGTACACGAAAAAAGGGAGAATTCCCTAATAGCAATGGCAAGCCGTCAATAGGTGGTCAAACAATGGTTTGACAAGAAGGTTTCCGACCAAGGTCTGAAAAGTGGAGACTTAGTGCTAAAATATGATAGCAGGGCTACGAAGCCAGGTCAGCATGGTAAATTTGATAGCCTATGAGAGGGACCCTTCAAAATCATTCGCTACAAACAACACAATGCTTTTGAGCTAGAAAATATGGAACAAGAGCCGTTAGGAATCCTGGTCAATGGGATTCATCTTAAGTTGTTCCATTAGGCATTAAGCTCTACCTTGTATAGATGTAAATGGTGCTTTCGTTTCCTTTCCTGTGTTTGGCCTGTTCTTTTTCTAGAATTAGTTGTCTTTCTACGCATTTGCTCATTATCGTTGACAGGTAAAAGACCGGAGTTGCTTTACACAAAATACACTCATACATGGAGAAATAGCATAAAAAATTTGCAAACCCAGAAAATTTTGAACACATAAGCAAAAGGAGCATGGATTTTTCCTTAAAATGAGAAATATATATTTATATATATGTTCTTTGATTACAAAATGGCTGGAGGGCTGATTTCCAAAATATACAAGTATCAAGGTATATTATATACGATAGCCTTTTATCAGGCTTATCTAAAGTAGGAGAGTTACATTTTGAGCAGGAAGGTAAAGGGGTTATCTATCCAAAGGCATGACTGGCAGCAATCGACGCATTCACTACAGCGTCCACTTTATCCTCGTCCATGGGCTCCTCAGCGGCACCAGCAACATCATTTGACGCAACCGTCGTTGGCGGTGGAAACACCAGGTTCCTGAAGTCTGTGTACCAGTCTACGTCATAGAAAGGTATCACATTGTAGCTTCGAAACAGGAAGTGTAGGGCCTAAGTAATCCTCTGCTAGTGCTGGTCACGGGTCTGCAGGCAGAATCCGCTGAGGATTAATGGCAGCCAAACGACGATAGCTTCTTCTTCGATAAAGTGACGCAGGTCACTGGCTGTTGGTAGGCCTATCCCATATGTAGCATGTGCAATGACCTCACCAATCCCATTCAAGTATTTCTTCAAAAATATTTCTTTAACCAGCTTCAGGATAAGTGGTCGGGGAACGCAAATGTCCAGCATGGACGCTACAAAGTGTGAGCATATGTCGGTATTCACCCTATACTTATCTTCATATTCTATGCAATCCTTGCCTAGGACCCACTTAATGGCTACTAGAACCAGCGAATGCTTGTTCTTCATCATCCTTTTTAGCCTCCTAGTGAAAATCTCATCTAGAAACGCCGTCTGTGATTTAAACGAGGTTAGGCGAATTGGGGTATCCATTTTTTCCTGACACTGTCCCTGGGCTTCTAAGTTAATGCCAGAATTGTGCACCACCTAACCTATGAAAAGACTTGTTTAACGCTCTGCTACTAACCTATCACTTCTCAAATGCTAAGTTTGTTTTGCTCACTATCGACTGGCCTATTTATAGAAAAATTGACAAGACATATGCCAATCCGCCTCTAAAAAATGTGATATTATGCTAGCTATTGTCTCGAAAGCCAAGTCTGCGTTTGTTCACATTTTTGGGCTGGTACATCCATGATAGCATGGCTCAAGGCATGTTTAATTAAATGAAGTTGATTAATTAGCTTTAAAAAGGTGGCGCTTCTTGGTGAGGGGACGTGTGGCCGTAGGCTATTGTGTCATCTCTCAAGCGCGTCCCATACCCCAAGGCGATACTCATATCTTTTCAGGTGGTGATCGTTTGCTTGGCGTAATCATTCCGGCCAGGATATTAATTACCAGCGCATGCTAATGCAAGGTTAGAAGGCCAGTTGCAAGCTCAATTTCCAAAGAGATCAAGGCGTATCACACGATCTCGTAAATGTAATAATGAAATCCGGCCACCTCGGAATAGCAGTTAGTTCATCTTGTATGAGTTGTAGGATTAACGGTACATGCCGAATTAAATGCAAAAGGCTTGCTTTCACCTACCACCTTGGGAAAAGTTGCTATTATTGCATGAAAAGGCTTAATAGTTCAAAGTCTTTTTAGAAACATAAGGGAAGTGCAGAGTTGTTTTCTGTCCATCTATCTAGAGCAAGCATATTCGTAGGCTAGGAGCTTACAAATTCTGCAGAGAAAAAAAAATGTCAGAATCTTCAGCTCAGCCGATGCAAGAGGAGATTAGCCAGGAACTGTTCATGGCTATTTATTCTTCGGTTGAGGTGTACGTATACGAGGATGTAGCATATGCCACACCTGGTATACCCGTGAAGATGAGAAGAGCCCACACGGAAGAGCTGGATAGACCCAAGGAATGGAATAACTAGAAAAAGGTTAAAGAAGAATGGAACAATATTATGACCCAAAGCTTGCGAAAAACCCTAAATCCCTCAGAGAGGCAGCTTGTGCAAGGGTATCAGCAATAAAGGTAGACCAATCCACAGTAGGTAGAGTCTGGTATAGTGATCTCCCACAATATATGGTCCCATTGGTGCACTATTGCCCGGAGGTGGTCGATGCAGTTTTTCAACGCTATAATCCAGATAGCCACTGCATTGAAGGTCGCAACTTAAGGGTGCATATCAGCCTAGAAGCCATCTGACACATGTTATGTATCCTGGATCTAAGTAGAAGGAAGGAGACTATCGAGCCTTTCGCCCAAGCAAGGGGAGAAAATATGGAGGAAGATGAAAACCGGCTCAAATTTCTTGTTAGAAGAGACTAATAAGAAAGGTGTCGCATCCACTAAAGCACCAAATATCCCATTATCGTGTGGTTCATTCCGTGATGATCTCCAGGACACCATGTCCATGCTGACATTTTTTTGCGGCCGTGACTCTGATGACAAGATCGAAGCTTTTCAGCTGGGCCCTGCAATACAGTTTCGCAAGCAGCATGAACTCTTCTGGTATGATTTTGCTGAGTTTATGGTTGAAGAAATGATACATCAAATGGAGAATTATTAGGCGGAAAAGAAGTTTAGATTTACCTACCTAGTCCACATGTTCCTGCATCAGAATCCAGATTTTTTCGCCTGTTTTGTTCCGCTATCAATTTTTGATGAGCAGAATAAAAGAAAGCCGGTGTCTACATGGACACCTTTCCTTTCTGCAACATATGACTATTATACGTTCGCGGACTATTTCATAGCCCCGGTCTTGAATTATTTAATCGGAGAAGGTGATATCGTCTAGCTCACCTAGGAGCAGACTGGATTTATGCAAGGCTACACCCCTGCTTGTGATTGGTTTTTAGGCAGGGATTTTACAATCCTCCGAATGTAGGGCTTTACTGGCAAACCTTTCCTGCTCCCGGCATGCGTCACCGATAGAGTGCTTGCGCTAGAAATTTTTCGGTAGGTGTGTGTCATTGATTTCACTTTCTGTAGTAGCGAAAGTGTCAAGAAGAAGGGATTCTTCACTTGTCCGAAGAGTTTCAAGTCGGTAACGCTGGTTAAAAAATAATTGCACAAGTTGTTAGAAGAGAAGCTGGCACATTTAGGGTTGGTATTGATAAATGATAAGTGGGAGTACAACCCTTTCAATGACTTACCAGAGCCACATATGAAAGTTACCCATGATTCTCGACCATACTGGAAAAAACGGCTTAATCTGCGGACAAATAGAGAGGAAGATTTTGTGGAATTAGCGCAAATCCCTACACCGGACACTAGGGGCCCATGGCACAAGTTCTACTTTCCTATGGCCCTGGCCAGGGACAATCTTCTGATGGAGCGTAGAATGTACAACAAGTCAAAGAGGGGTGAGGAATGAAATGATAAAAAAATAAGAGCTTTCTAGAGATATCGCCAGAAAATAGCACAGTTGGATGCTCCTTATAATCAGCTAAAGGACGACCAGGAATTCAACAGATAGTGGAATGAAGGCCACCCGAGCCCAATCTCTAGTGGTGATAGGAGCGAAGAGGGAGAGGGATCCAAAGAGCATGAAGAAGAAGCGACGGTATCATCCTCTTCAGCGCAAGGGGCAACGTCTCCAAGCATGCCGCCTATGTGGCCACTAATGTACGTTTTAATATATCAAGAGGCTCGCACACAGGCTAATGCCTCACAGAAGGATTCGACTGCCGAGGTTAGTGAATGTCCGCCTGCGAAAAGGAAGCGCACGTAAGGTGTTATCAGAGGGGTTTTGCAAGAACCCGTCAGAGGAGAAGTGCCCACTGCTAGCCAAATGTCAGAGTTTGCGGGCGAGTCACGGACGATCTTGGAACCACCGCTGACCAGTCAACGGGTACATTTCGCTCCTTCCAAGCTCTTGCATCTCATTCCTTCATATCCACCCCTACTCTGTTAGCAACTCTTGCTATAAGTCCGAGCCATCTACCTTCTGTTTCTGATCCAGCTCATTTGGTTGGATTTGCCCAGTTTTCACAGGCCCAACCGTTTATAATTACTCCTTCGAGTATGCTTACGCCTACCGTTGACGCTCAAACTTTCCTCTCCTCGCTTTCAGAAAATGTTCCCCCAGTCGGCCTCCATTCTTTTTCCGCTATGCTTACAGATCCTCTTCCATTACAACAAGCTGACATCCAGTCAACAACTTCCCTTCCTCGGCCAATAAGTCTTACGACTGAATCCCTGATTCAGCCGCTACAAATACCTAGCCCTGCTGATAATTCTTAGGCAAAGCTATGGAACGTGCCACACTTTTCCCCACAAACAGTCACTCTCCAGAAGAAGCAAATGCGTGTGCCTATGAAAGTTACCTATCCCTATGCCCTGCCTTTTGGTGTTCTTTTCGCAGGTGGGCTAGTTTCATCACCAGCCAAATTCATAGTGCAGATAGATTGTGGAAAAGAGGCACGCACAAATAGAATGAGGCGATGCAAGACAAATGATGAGAATGCTCCTACGGAGCTGAGAGTACAAGCTTCGTATGATGAGGCTCAGCAAGAATTAAAATTCGTGACCATGTACCCAAGGATAAGCAAGCGTCAAGGAGTAATGCAACCTGAAGACTATGAGATCTATGCTATCGGACTTGACATGAAGGTAGCCAGGCCACAAGATAAAGTCGAAATCATGGAGGAGACGCAACAGGTAGTCACTTCCAACTTCCTCAAAACTAGCCGCCAATTAAAGAAGGATGAGTAGCTCAAGGCAGCCAAGGAGAGGGTGAGCTTTCTAAAGACAAAAGAAAAATCCTTAGAGGTAGATATCGCCTGAATGACTGAAAGGGCGCTGACAGCAGAGAATGAGAGGAACAGGCTTCAGGGCGAAATTACGAAAACCTAGATTGCTGACCTAGACTTAGTAAAAGAGTTGCAAAGCTAGAACTAGGTGGTCCGACAAAGCCTACAGTCAAAAGAGGAAGAGCTTGAACGCATTCGCCTTGAGTATAGTCAAGGGATGGCACAAAAGGGAGAGGAGTTGGAGCGCCTACAAGAGCAATATGAGAAAAAAGTACAGGAGAAAGAGGCTGAATTTAAAAGCCTAAAGGCTAAGCTAGAAGAGAAACTCTGAGAGACAAAGGCTTCTCTAGAGGAGCAATCAGCGAACCACTCCCGAGCCGAATAGAATTGGAATAAAGAAATGAACAGCTATGCGGAGCAATTGGTGTCTGAGAAAAAGAAGAAGGCAGAATTAGCTGAAGCCCTCATTTCAAGGGATGCAGAGATTTCTTCGCTTAAAGCCTCTCTGTCTCCTGCCCCTGCCCAACTTGATGTCATTCCGCTGGTTAGGCAATTGTACATTTCTCACTGTGGAAAGTCAAGACTTTTTGCCTAACACTGTAACCTACCCTCTGATTTATCACCAAGGCATCAAGGCTAAATCAAGAGGCCAACGACATAATGGAGCAGTTCCCATGTTTCATCCTGGAGAAGGTTCCTGAGGCAAGGGACTTGCTCAATAAGCTATACTCGGTCTTAGATCAAATCCTAGCCGGGGCGAGTATCAAAGATCGGGACATTGCTGCTCAAACAGCAAATAAATTCATTCATTGTCACTCTACCTTCTAGCGCACTAAGGAAATGGCGACTTTTATAGGTAAGGCACTAGATGGCATTCGGAAAAGTTTCTCTGAGCTAGGCAAGTTGGGGCTGCCATCCTCGTTCCTCGAGGATGGTTCTATTGCAACAACCACACAGATTGCGGAGGTTATTGAGCAGAAGGAGAACGACCCAGAGGCATTCAGGGAGTTTGGCAGCTCCCCAACGACAGTCGACATTGAGGCGATTATTCATCCACTCTCCCAGCTGCTTTTCCATATCCAAGCAGGCGCCGACCTACCTGAGGTGCTGCGTCACAAGGAAGCTATTGATCTTCGCGGGGCATAAGAAAATTTGCGCAGCATGGCAAAGCCGTTCGAAAGTGAATGGTTGCCCTTGCAAGTTACTCTTTCCAAACTCTGACTCCATTCACTCTATGGATAAAAGCTTTGGTTTGTGAAACCAGAGAGTTTTTGGGTTCTCTATTCCTAGTCTGAAATGCCCCTGATAGTTGCCAAAAGCTGTTAAAATAAATATTCTAACAGCTCCTTTCGGGTTTCTTTTGTAAATGTGTGTGCGTCGGCCTGTGCGTCGCCGAGTTTAGTTGACTTTCTATTGAATTTTGATCTCTCCCTTTTGCGCATCTCTTCTTCGCAACTTTGGGTAGCGGCTTCCCTTTTGGGTCCTGAGGAGCTACGCTGGGCATCCACGTGTCTCGCTTGCAAAGGTTTTTATTTCTTTTTGCCTTGAGGTCTCTTCAGGTTGCGAAAGCCTTCAGCGGAGGCTGTCACTTCTAAAAAGATTGTCAGAGGGACCCCCATCTTGCTATGTGGCGGCGTGTCGCAAGTTTTTCATGTGGGAATGAAATAAGTAGCCGCGGGCTGTGAAATGCTTCTGTAGGCCTTCTTTTATTTTTGGCAGGCCCCACCTCCTGCTAGGTGGCAACCATTCGCAGCTTTTTCAATACAACAGGGAGGTGAACAACCGCGGGCTGCGAAACGCTGCCACGCGTCTTTCGCACCTAGTTGATGCAGCTTTCTCTCCACTGCAAAAAGAACCTCAACCCATTGGACACGTGTGGCATTTTCGCAATCTCTCGGCAACAATGAGAGAAGTTTTCATTCGGGCAGCGACAGGCTGCCACGTGCCTTACAACTGATCCTTGAAGTAGGCGATAGGCTGGCTGAGGGAGATTATGCTATTGGGTGCCGCTCGTCAAGGTTGTTTGAAACGATGGATGACACTTGTCGCCTCAAGCCTGGCTGTGACCACTACCATCATTGCGAAAGGCGCGCTTGCAACTAGATGACCAAATGCTGTGTTCTAACTGGTTGCCATTGTAACAGCTTGGGGAATCTTTTGATTCTGGCATCATTGCAGGGGATTGGAAAATCTTTTCTGTTACAGCTCTCCAAAGCGGTGGGAATTGTCTCCCCGGCTATATATACTCTCTTAGCAATAAGAGAAAGGGCCAAGAAATTTTAGAAAAAAAGGATACTGGTTTTAGCAAGAGACATCAAGCCTCTTTTGCATGTTTATTCGCAAGAAACTTTCAGATTGTGCCCACTATTCGACCTTTCTATTTTTCATGTTTTGATTAAACTGTAAACTGTGCTTTTTATTTTTTTAAGCATTTCATTTGACAAGACTTATATACATTGAATACAAGCTTGCTTATCTAAATCATGTCTAAATGACTCTTCTTAGTAGTAAGGATGTATGCAATACTATTTTATGTCAATAAATGAACTGTTCATGCTATAGTTTTAAGTCTGACGTTTTGGAATATGACAACACCATTTAGGCCCCTAAATCTATGATTTATCATGCCCATCAGCAAAGTTTGGCGCATCGCCTTAAATTAGATTTTGCTTCATTATATTTGTTTCCTTTTCCCTTTCCCAAAAAATAGCATTATAGAAGAAGTCGGCTTCTTTAAAATCCGGAGGTCACTCAGTTTGGCGCAAAAGGTTCCCCCTTGAACTGAGTTTTCCATAAGGCACTGTTACCTCATCAAGTTTTGGCGTCAATAGTTAGCATGGGAAACTTGTGAATGGGCTCAACAAACATGCCAAAATTCTATTTTAATAAAACTTGATTTTGATAAGGTCTATGATAGAATTCATTGGGGCTTTATTATTAAAATGCTCCAATGGTTGAGTTTCGGTCCTAAAATCTGGTCTCACATTCAAATGTTGTTCTAGGATGCTAATGCTCAAATTATCATCAATAACATGATGTCTGATCCACTTTTATTACAGCGATCCATTCGCCAAGGATGTCCTCTTGCTCCTTACATATATACTCTTACGGTTGATGCTTCAAGGGTTATCTTCTTCAAAGTGGTATTAATCAACAACTTATAGCAGGTGTTTCTATTTCTTACAATAATTTTGTTATTAATTCTCATTATGTTGATGACAACTTACTCTTTTTACGAAATTCTGAAAAGGTCATCTCCAATATGATAGAAATTTTGGAGCTTTATTGTAAAATTTCAGGTTCTAAACTAGCTCATAACAAAACAAAAAATTTAATGGTTCAAATTGGGAATTTTCCTCAGTGGATTCCCAAAGAATAGAAACAAATCAAACGTGGAGAAATCATGAGGTACCTTGGAATTCCCTTCGGTATTGGGGTTTCTCTTTGTGATATGTGGAATTGGTTTCTTGATAGACTTAAGCATAAGCTCTTTAACTAGGGGTATAAATTTCTTTCCTTGGTGGGTAAAATTCAAGTTGTTAATAAGATTTTCCTTGCTACACATGCCTATTATTCTTCATGATGGATTCCTTCTAAGAAAGGCTATGATGATTTAGTCAGAATCATTCATAGATTTCTATGGGAAAAGTGGGGTGGTAACCTAGGATATATATCCACTTCATGGTCTCATTGTATTAAGTTGAAACATAAAGGAGGGTTGGGTCTCATAGACCCTAGGACTTAGGGGATTCGTTTGGTTTCCAAATGAATTATTAGAGCAGTTAAAGGGGATGAACCATGGAAGCTCCTGATTCGATATCTGATTAATCATGCTTCAGTTAAGAAAAAATGGTAGCAAGTGGGCTAGTTAGACAATTATTCATGCTTCATTTTTCTTTTTTAAGGCGTCTCTCCCCTTTCAGTCTATTTGGAAGGCTTGGCAATATGATTGTCACGTTGTAATGTGGAGAGGAGAAGAATCCTTGCAAATCGGTTTTAGTTTTTCCACTTCATTTATTTGGTGGAACAAACATATCCTCTATCATGGACGATCTCTTGCATTAAGCTTTTCGATGCATTCCTTTTCTTTGTTTCGAAAAGGGGTTTGTAATGTTGGCAATTTATGGAATTTCCAATCAATGAGTTGGTCACCATGGAATGAAGTTAAAAATCAGTTCACTCTTAGCAATAAACATAGAGCTTTTTTTTTTATCTTTGTGCAATATTTGGTGTCGGTGGAGCTGTCTATGAAACTTTGTACTCCAATTCATTGCAATTTTTTCAAGGATTGGTCATGGTTGTCTTCATACCCTTTTTTGTTGTTCCCTTTAAAAAAGATATATTTGAAGCTTCTTCCTAATTTCTCCTTGAAGTCATGTTTGAATGTCAAATGGAAGTGTAGGTTCAGTGAGAGGTTTTGGTTAAAATTATCTGTTAGTAACATTTTGTTTCCACAGTCCATGATAGATTGTAATCAAGATTTCTGGAAATAACTGTGTGCATATTTTTACATCAGTTATTTCCACATAAATCTTGATTACAATAAAGTTATTTGATGTAAAAATATGCACAAAGTTATTTCCAGAAATCTTGATTACAACAAAATTATATGTTCAAATTTAGAAATCTAAAATTAATTCTAATGCTTAGTTAATTTCCTAGAAGATACAACACTTTAAACTTCCCTTTGGGGATAGGCTAAAATGTATTATGATCCAACAAACTAATTGTCCATTTTGTCATAGTCATAAAAATATGAAGCATATTTTTTGGAACTGTCAGTTGGTTAAAAGGCTATGGAATTTTGTGTTCAGTGATTTTTCTAGTATCTTTACTCATAAGTTGATTTGGAAAGAAGCTCTTTTTGGGGTTGGTCTTTATAATAATCAAATTGTTGATAGTGTGAGACATGTTATTTTGTTACATATATGGAGAAATAGATGCAAAGTTGTATTTACTATCAATGATGATCATCAAGAAGTTATATTTCTAAGGCTTTACTCTGATATATTTTTTTTGTCTTGCTGCCCTGTTTCCTATGCTTCAGACTGAGGCTTTGAAGAACCTTACATTGAGCTATCAGATTCGACAAATCAAACTGCAAGTTGGAAGGTTGCTAAGCAAAAAAGGAGTTCATATCAGTCAAAGTTTAAGTTCTATTTTCCAAGATGTATGATGTTGTTTTTATGTAATTTTTCAGCTTACTGGAACTATTAATGTTGTTGTGTATTTAAGTCTTGTTTTTTTGAGCTGGGTTTCTTAGTTTAGCTCTATGTGCTATAATGGTTTCTCTTTTGGTACTAGTTCTCTTCACAGTTTTATAACTGCTCTTTATTCTTTATAAATGCATTTTCTCAATACAAAAATAATAATAAAAGAGATCACTAAATACACATTTGAGGCACTAATGCAAACAAAAACTAGCATTAAATTCTTTTCAAAATACTCAATAGAAGTTACATGAAGTTAAAACATTAATGAAAATGAAGAGCTTACTAATAAGTTTTGTGACGTCAAACACTAAGAAATGTTTTTTAAATATGTTATGTAAATGCAAATTCCTTAACACATAATCAATAAATAATACATAGAATAGGTGAGCTAGCTTATTGGAGGCTAGGCGGGTCTTATCACAGTGGAAAAATTGTGGTGCCCCTGAGGTAAGGTCATGTATATATTGAGTACAACCCCACTTGCAAAAGCCTAACAATATGCTCAACTATCTTTCCTCATACGAAAACTACGTCTTATCCACCTTTTTTTGCTCCAATCACGGTATCTTCTTCTCTTCGTAGTCAAAACTTTATATAGGGGTGAGGACCTAGTAGTTGAGGACCCTAACTTTGCGCTTCTAATTATCCTACCTACAAATTTCAAATCAATCCCCATTTTTTACAGTAGCTTACTTGGCGAGGCCCCTGCTTATAACTAAGGTTTTAGGGCCACATCATCAAATATGATGCCACATCAGCTTGTTTTTTGTCAAGGTGTCCAAAAAGGCGCAAAAAAAAGGTGAGACCAATACTTGTGCATTCACAGCATGTTTTATTGAGTGCTGATGTGGCATCACATGATTGGTTGCTTTTTAGATCAAAGGAATACATTTTGTTTAATTATGGTTAGTCATCATCAATATTAACAACTTTAAAGTCACAACTATTGATCCAATATTGATAAAAATATTGAACATTATATAAATAAATACTATCACAACAATTGAAACATGCTAGTACTTCGGTCCTCTTTCCTTTTGTAAGGAAATGGGTGGCATTAAATGCAAAAACTATCCACATAGATATAAAAAACATACTATATAAAAAACATACTATGCAAAAAGCTGAGTTGAAAGGTGCACGGTCAAGCTTACACTCAATCATAAATTTGAGCGATGACCTAGCCCGTCAAGCTTAATAGTTCATCGCTGTTATTTGCCCTTAGTGCCCTTGAAAGGAGGAGAGCCGCACAGAATAGGTAGTATTTCAAACGTTAATGTATCGTCGATTAACCATTTTCAACCGAGAAATGACAAAACAAGAATCTGGTCTCCCACAAAAAGAAAAAACCGTGTGGACAGGAAATAGGAGGTCAAAACGGATTTACATGAAATAAAATCGACAACATTACTGCACATCGCTGTCAAGTTTACCCCTACTCGCACGTTATGGGGCGTGCTAGCCATGACGCGGACACCTTCTCAATTATTCATCTCCTCACCTTACATCCAACTCTTGATGTCCTTTACCTTGCCAAGTGGCAAAAATCTACAAAAGTGGCCCTCCTCTCCTTCTTATAAAACGCTTCTCGTGCCGTCCTCTCATACTTGTCTAAAAGTCTTCGCCTTCAAACAGGAGCAATTCTCCATGGATGCACTTTCAGTAGAAGGGGTGATAAGGAGCGGAGGAAGGAGTGATCATGGTCACGACCCTGGCAGAAGCAGAGGCAGATCAGTAGACGAGGAGTTGGAAGGCTTCTTAAGAGTTTACAAAGACGGCTCAGTGGAGAGATTCTCCGGCGTTGTATCGGATGTGCCCGCATCGGAGGCGGCACAAGAGCCCATGGCGTCCAAAGACGTTGTAATGGACACGCGCACTGGTGTGTGGGCTCGCTTTTTCCTTCCCAGAAAAGCGGTTTGCCGAGGAAGCAGATTGCCTTTTGTAATTTACTTCCACGGTGGAGGCTTTGTGCTGGGCTCGCCAGCCTGGTCTATTTACCACGTGTTCATGTGCAGACTGGCTTGTGAAACAAATTGTATGGTGATGTCGGTAGGGTACAGGCTGGCGCCCGAGCACCGTCTTCCCGTAGCGTATGACGATTGTTTCAGTGCCGTGGAGTGGATCCGCCTGCAACACTGTCACGATTCATGGCTATCATCCTACGCCGACTTGTCGCGGTGCTTTTTAGCCGGCGATAGTGCAGGAGGGAATATTGCTCACCACGTGGCATTGCGGTGTGAGCGGGCAGAGTTGAAGCCGCTTGAGATAAGAGGAGTAATTCTTCTTCAGCCCTTCTTCGGTGGAGAGAAAGTGGAGAGGCGGGAGTCGGACCCAAACCTGCCGTGGCGATGGATGGACGTGTTTTGGAAGTTGTCGTTGCCGGAGGGAGCGAAGAGAGATCATCCCGCTTGTAATCCGGTGGCTCAGCCGCTGCACGATGTGAGTTTACCGCCAGTCATGGTTTGCATAGCAGAAAGAGACGTGCTGAAGCAGAGGAACATTGATTACTACCACGCCCTCAGAAATGCGGGGAAAAAGGTGAACTATGTTATGTTGAAGGACGTGGGACATGCCTTCCAAGTGCTCAATCCTCGCTCTCCGCGGATCTCCGACCTGATCAGTGTTTTGTATGACTTCATTAACGGCAGCAGTCCATGCCGATAACGTGCAGCTACTTTTTAGATAATTACAGTTGCTGTTGTAAGAATTCCACTTTCCGCCTGTAGCATTTTCTGATAATGGACCAAATTGTGGGACTCCGTAAGAAACCATCATGATATAACAAAAGGCCATGGACTAGTTTGTTCCAATAAAGACCGACTTATGATTAGATCTAGAGGAAGTAGAGGAAGTTTAAGTACACCCTTGTCTTTTTCTTTTGAAGATGTTTGAATGGATGAGGATTCAACTTATATTCACATTGATGCAATTAATTTTATCATGCAAGTTATGCATGGTGTCAAATCTAATCAAAGAATGGAGACTCATTCTCAATTGAATGGGTATTTATAGAAGAGTGTTGAATGACCTATTGTCATCAAACAATTAAAGTTTATATTTAGTTTTTAATTATGAATATGGTTAAATAGGAAAATTGGGTGCTCTCACAACAAATGCTTATGAGCTCAAATATGCTAGAAAAAATTGCTCTATTGTCCAAGATGCATGTTGACTTGCCAATCAAATTTAAGATCATCTTCTTCAAAGGACTTATATTGAGAATCTTTATTTTTTGGATTTGTCTGTAAAAAAGAAGAATGATCCATACCTTGCAACTAAATTTCTCCTTTTGTCTTTTATTCTCTTATTATTTCCTTATTTCTTTACAGTAAACCTGAAACCTTTTCTAAAATAAAAATTTTAACTTTATTTAAAAAATAAAAATAAAAAATCATAAATATTTTGTAAAATATATTATTATCTTCAGAAAAAATACCCTAAAAAAAAGTCACAACATTCAAAATTACATTAAAAATAAAATAAAAAGAAAATCTTAACTATAAAAGAGATAATGCAAACAAAAACTAATGCTAACTTCTTTTCAAAATACTCAATAACAAGCATAGCAATAAGATTAATAGAAACATGAATAGTTAAAAAGCTATGAAAACGAAGGAACTGATTTTCAAATATATTTTGTAATTACAATTTATTTAACAAATATAATCCATGTACCGGTTGACCTAACTTACTATTAATCACAATGATTGGAGTGAGGTCTGTATCACGATGGAAAGATTGCGGCGCTGCTCAACTAAGTTCCACCGCTTGCTAAATAAAGCCTAAAAATATGCTCAAATGTCTTCTCCACTTTATTTACTCCAATGACATAATCTAATTCTCCCCGGAGTCAAAAGTTCTTAAGATCTATTTTATTTATGTAATGTAATAAAATTTATATATTAAAATTTAAAAAAATTATGAATATAAAAGTAATTTAAAATTTAATTGCATGATAATTTTTAATATTAATGATTTGGATCATATTTTAAAATTATATTAATATAATGTTTTTCTAAATATAAAAATTTAATTATTATTTTTAAATTATAAATTAAAGAATACTGGAATAAGTATCTAGGGGATAAAAACAACCTCCTAAAACTAAACCACGCCATCACTTGTAATCACGAATTAATCACATACCATAACCTAATCCTAACAATTGCATACATTATCATGTCATGCCAATGTTTTAAAATATACATGAATATATATGACCCCATAGCAATCGCCATCATTGTACTTTGTACTCAACTCTAATTGAATCAAGACTCCTATAGGCTCCCCACCAATGGATTATTGGAGACTAGGAGGAGGGTTCTCTTATTGGTTGGGAGCCTATTTATGATTTGGTTTTTCCCCATTGAGGTATGTGGAAAACCTAATGACTATGACCACTTATTGATGTTGCTTTCACCACTTGATAATTTTATTTATTTTTTATTAATGTTCAAGCTTTGTGTTTTGTATGTTTTCATCTTTTGTTTAGATTTGGTATCTCTTGCAATCTAAGGCTATGGGCCTTTTTACCACCCACCTCTTTTTTTTTAATACTTTATTATTATTGAGTTTTAGTTAATAAAATGTGGTAGATGACTTATTCATCGAAAATAATATGTTAACTATTTTTTAGTTTTTATGTACATGATCATGATATGACATTTTGTTGATGTCAATATAGGATTCCTCTTAATGTAATAAACTAGTATAGATAATTATATATATATCAAATGTCTCTCAACATTATAAACTAGTATAGATATTTTAAATACATCTATCTAAAAATATTAAGAGATATAGCCTTGAGATATTTTATTTATTTGTCAATTATTTTATTTTAATATTTAAGCTATTTTATTTTATATATTGCATATATACATGAACACATGAATTTTGATTTATTTATCTACAATAATTTTTTGTAATGCACTTGTCTTATTTTTGTATGCAATTTTTCTTTTTATTTTGAAAAAAACAACCATTAATTTTATTTTGATCATTCTTCCATTTTGATTTTACATTAAGAAGTGTAGTACATATTATATGTTTACATTTTAATAATTTTGTATTAATATATATTTTAAAATTTTGATGTTTTTGTATTTAAGAATTAGATGTTGACTCTAATCAATTTTTCTTTCACTTCCTATTACCATTGTAAATTATTCTAGCATAATTAACATCAAAGTCTACACTAAAAATTTGATTCAATTTATCTTAATTTTTATGCATTTTCATTTCACCCATATTCCACCTCTATCTTTGCATTCAACATAAAATCCTCTATTAAAATAAAAGGTTTAACATTTAGTGTTATTCTTACTATCACATCTTACCCCACCATCAATTTATTAAAAATCACTTTTAATTTATTTGTAAGATTCCAACATATAGAATTCAATTACCCTTTGTATTCCCACATTGTTGTATGAAGGATATAGATATTTTTTTGAAAAAATATTGACATGTAAATGGCTATCAACATTAAGTTAAGGATTTTTTATTTTGACATACATACATAGATAGATATTGGTTGACCTAAATAAAATACCATCACATTTATTAGAGTCTAATATTGCATCACCCTTTAGCAAAGATTATGTATTTAATATTTATATATTTTATTTATATAGTTGTTATGTGACTTACATTTTAAATCTTTTAAAAAATATATGTCAGTTATTCTTTTTTTTTTGTATGTGCATGATCATGTTATGAGACTTTGTGCCCTAGTGCTATTATAGAATGCCTCTTGACATGATGAGAGATTATTGATTACAATTTAAGGAATCACATTGAAATAAGGATTAAGTTGCATTATGAGTTTCTTATTGCTTTGAATTTTTTTATTTATCTCCTAACATGATCAACCATGTGAAGTTTGAAGATTATTTGGCTTACATAATAGTATTTTTTTATATGAGTAAAGGTGATTTTTTTTTTGTATTATAGATAGGGGGTAAAAAAAAAAAAAACCATTACATCAAAATGTATAGCTCAAAAGAGGCCAGGCCTCACATCAGGAGCATCAAGAATTTACATATTAGAGACACCAAAACAAAGAAAAGAGAGGGAGACAAAGAGATTAGTGTAAGATATCATCAAGGGTGTCTACCCAGGCAGTCTACCCCTTAGATCCCTCCATCCAAACAATGTTTTTCTTCTCCTGGATTTGCGCAAGCATAAGGATTTGGTCCTTAGTGGAGTTATTGCTTTCCTTAACCTCTTGGTTAAGCATTTTGCAAGTCTTCTCGAACATCTACAAGTTATCCATATTCTCCCTCCAAACATATCCATCCTTCATCTCATAGATGAAGAAAGTGGCATAACCCGTCTTCGAGAACCTTTTGAGCTTTTCTTTTTCTATCATCATGGTAGTATGAACCTGCAAGAAAATTTTAAAGTATGTGAGTTTTCGAAAAGACTCAGTAAGAGCTCTGGGGTTGCTTTGATACCTTTCCTCGTTTCTACATTTCCAAATTTGCCATAAAATGTTAGAGAGAATTTTCCAAAATAGATTAGTGTCTTTCTTAAGCCCATCAATATGCCTAGTAACAATTTCAAGAATACTAAAATTCATAGGATAAGTGATACCAAACATATGACAAATTTCCTTAGCAAAGATGCAGTCAAGAAGAATGTGTCTACCGGTCTCGGGTAACCTGCATAGATTATAGTAGTCAGCCACAGAGTTATCCTTTCTAATAGGGAGCCTATCAAGAACCAAGAGCCAATTGAAGCATTTTAACTTAGGTTCAATAGGGCCTTTCCACAATATATCAAAGTATTTCTTCCAAGAGCGGACGTCGAGGGTGGAATACCAGACAAAATTGACATGATCAATGATGTCATCAGTATGCCCAATCACATTGTAAATATTTTTGGCTTTGATTTTGGATAAAGTGGTCCCATCCGACCATTTATAGCTAAGATATCTATGAGAGTCCATATGGCAAGTAGTGGGAAGGTCCTTGGTGGCCTTGAGAATCATATTATAGGTTTTCTTCTAGGAGGTTAGGATATCAAAATTGCTTCTGAGATCATCCCAACTAATTAATCTGTCTTGCTCAAAGAGGTCAGCCAATTGAGAGATGCCCTTAATAGACCAGTGTCTAGCAGAGCAGCCTTGGGAGAGGGCGAGGGGTTTGCCAGAAGAGTGAAGGTTCCACTAGATGGACCTTTCACCATAAAGCTAATTATCATCATAGAAGGCCTTGTTAGTAATATACTTCCTGACATGATCCCAAGATTTCCAAATGGATCTAAAAATAGTAGATCCTTGAACAACAATAGGAAAGTTACCAATAATCAGATCATTAAAAGGCAGATTCTTCCAAGATTTTGCATTTTTGGGGAATCCCCCTTCTATATTGTTCCTAACAAGGATCTTCCAAGGATCATTACCATCTAAAGAGTGAAAGATCCATTTGGCGGCAAGGGCAATCTCTTGGAGTTTAAGATCCTTCAAGCCAAGATCCCCAAGGAGCTTATTAGCATGGCACCAGTCCCATTTAACAACATGCATTTTTCTATTACCTTTACCATCAGACCAGAGAAACTTCCTGACAGCCTTTAGAATTTCCAAGATTTGGTAATTGTTGGACATCCAGGCTGAGGAATAATAGATATTATAGGAAGAAATATTTTTTTGGCAGACTTGAACTCTACCAGCCAAGGACAAAGTTCTATTGTGCCACTTATCCAACTTCTTAGTGATTTTATCTTTAACCCAAGACCACATATCCTTAAGGGAGGGGTCAATAGAGAAAGGTATGCCCAAGTATCTCACAATTTTGTGAGGACCTCCCCACTAAAAATCATAGTTTTTAAACCAAACAGGGGGCTGATCCCAACCAAGACAAATAGATTTATAGTGGAATAAACGAGTGCCAGAAATAGTGCAAAACAAATTGATTTTGTTCTTTAGAGCTTCAAAGTTGTCAGCAATAGCTTCAAAGAAGATAGCAGTGTCATCAGCGAATTGGCAGTTTATAAGGTCTTCATTATTAGGGAGATATATGCCCCTAACAGCAGGGGAGATTGAGTTATCTCTAAGAATGTAATATAGGGCATTAGAGGAAATAAAAAAGAGGGCAAGGGCCAAGGGGAAACCTTGTCTGATGGATCTACCAAGGGGGAAAGAAGCTGAAAGAGAGTTGTTAACATCAACCTGGGCAAAGGCATCATTGAGCAACATATTAACAGAATTGCAGAAAACACAAGGAAATCCAAAGGCCTCAAGCATCATGGAGATAAAGCTCCATTCCATCCTATCATAGGATTTTTTGAAATCTAGAAGAAACATAGCATAATTTTGCTAAGAGTAGTTGGCCCAATTCATGGCTTCCCAACTGGTGATTAGATTCTCAAGAATATATCTTCCTTTAATGAAGCCAGTTTGGGTAGAACAAACAAATTTGGGTAGGATATTCTCAAGTCTCAGAGCTAGGATCTTGGAAAAAAATTTATAGGAAACATTGAGGAGAGTGATAGGTCTCCAATTCTTAATGAGAGCTTTGTCCCCATCCTTGGGTATCAACTTTATAATACCTGTATTGATGGAGCTACCCAGGGAACCCCTAGCAAGGGCTTTTGAGTAGATATCTTGAAGATCTTTGTAGATCCATCTAATATTAGCCTTGTAAAACTCTATCGGGAGGCCATCCAGCCCAGGGGCCTTGTCATTATTAAGGGAGTTAATGGCTTTTTCAATTACCTCCAAGGAGATATCTTTGGATAGTAGGTTAGCATTTGAAGTGGAGATCCTATTAGGGATAAGAGAACGACACTGATTTCTAAGGGAGGAAGCCTCCTCTGAATCCTCAGAAGCAAAAAGATTTTGGTAAAATTTAGCAAAGGCCTCTTTGATGTTGTCAAGGTCAGTTATTTCATGATTATCAATTATAGTTCTCTCTATAGTTTCATTAGACTATTTATGCTTGATGAGGTTAAAGAAAAATTTAGATCCCTGATCACCAAACTATAGCCAGTGAGCATGAGATCTAATCTTGGCGCCTCTAGTTTTAACCTGCTGGTGCTGCCTAAGGGCTTCCTTAGCATTGACAACATGCGAGATGAGATCATAGTCCGAGGGATTGGCTTGGATGTTAGTTTCAGCTTTCTGAAGGTCAGAGGAAATATTTTTTTCAGTGAACCTATAATCTTTGGCCCTTTTTTGGCCAATGGTTTTTAACAGATTCTGCCAGGTGAGAATGTTCATGTTCCATCTATCCGTGTGAGAGTTGGTGGAAAAGTTATTCCTGTTAATGAGTCTAATGATATGAATGGAAACAAGATTGTCCTCATCTTTAAGAAGACTAGTGTTAAGGAAAAACTTGGGATTGGAGCATTTGCTACGCATAGGGGAATTGTTAATTCTAAAACAGGTGGAGATAGGGTGGTGATCGGAGAGGGAACTGGGGGTAACAAGGACAGAGTTGCCCAAGTTATCAAGCAAAACAGAGAAGAAATTTTTATTAGCATAGAAACGGTCAAGTCTAAAATATATTCTAGAGGGACCTTGTTGGAAATTACACTAGGTGTGCCACATGTCAGTGTTCATGTCCTTAGTTCCAACCAAGGGGTCAAAGAAGTGTTTAGCATTTTTCATTCTATTCCAATGAAATTTTACCATGTCTTTCGAAGCAAAAGGAAGACCACCAATTTTGTCCTCCTGGGATTCAATCATGTTGAAATCCCCTCCCACAAGCCACGGGATATTAGGGAGAGTAGCCAGCCAGTCCCAAAGGTTCGCTCTCTCCTTGAAATCATTTGAGGCATAAATGGAGCATATGCCAAAGACATTGTTATTGTAATTAATAGTAACCCACACAACTCTGTTACAAGGGGAGAGCCCATTGCTAGTGATATACTTCTCCCAAGTCGTGTTAACTAGAAGCACAACCCCACCCCGGCCCCTAGGGTGGTTAGTATAGAACTTAATGGCATCTTTCCACAGGAAGTTAAGATTGGAATCAAGAACGTAGCCAATAGCTTTAATCTCTTGCAGCATCAAGAAGTCCATGGACTTATAGGTATCTAAATACCGCTTAATGACAAATCTTCTGTCAGGGGATTCAAGCCCTCTTATGTTCCATGAAATGCAATTCATGACGAAACATGTGGGGAGGGGGGAACAATGATCTGTGGACCCCACAATTGGGGCCGTATCAATAGTATGGACAACCCCTAGCTTCTTACTGGAGGAGTTCTTATTTTTGGAGCCCAAGCATCTCCCCCATCGTTTAGATGTGGGGAAATCTCCTTTGAATTCGTCCTCATTATATGATCTAGCAGGGGACAGGATATCCATATCCATTGTATGCTTTGAAGGGAGAAAAGCGGAAATAGAGGAGTACTTGCAGGCGAGGATGATCTCAGGAAAATAGTCGTCACCAAGCTCATGGAAGATCTTATGAGGGAAGTTTTGGGGAGGGGCCGGGTCAATGCATTTGTCAGAGAGGTCCTTCAGAATCAAACTAGTTGGGGGGGAGTAGATTTGGATTTCTTTTCAAGCGGCTAGGATGGAGTTGTTCGTGTTGGAGGTAAGTTGAGGATTCAAGGATAGGGAGGCCTCAATAGAGGTGTTAGTCTGCTTATTGGTCCTTCATCTACACTTATTGGAAGTTTTGGCCATGGTTTGGAGCCCGTCATTTTGAGTCACATTCACAAGGGACAAGGAGTTAGCCGAGATTAAAGCAGGGGAAAGGGCAACAGGGATGGATGGGGAGTTGGAGGCCAAAACGGGGGGATTAGAAGGTTCAGCAACATGAGGGGTTTTGTTCACTGAGGATTCCAAATTAGGGTTAGCAGTATCAGAGGATTTTTGGAGAGGTGAGGGCTTAGTCGACATTGGTTTTTTCTTAAGGATGGGGTAGTCCTTCCTCAGATGCCCTTCCCTTCTACACAAAAAGCAAGCGTTCAGACCCCCAAGAATTTCAATGGGACAAGAGAAATTGTCCTAAGAGATGTCAATGTTAATCTCAGTCAGAATTTCTTTACCCGGATTCAATGAGATAAGCACTCTGGCATCCATATGAGAGACCAATCTCACAGTGTCATCCATTCAGATGACTTTACCAAGTGGTTCAAGCAATTGAGGAAGGAAACGCCATAGAAATGGCAGGATCTGTTTAACCAAAATCCACGGAGGGGCTGAGAGGGCAAGAACTTCCTCATGAATTGCCTCAGGAGACCAAGCCAGGGCGCAAAAGGAGGTAGAGCCCACGGTCCAATACTATTTTTTAAGAATTTTGGCCTGGGATTCATGATTAGCAAAGAAAATTACAAATAGACCTTTTTGAATTTGCCTACAAAATCAAATATGGAAACCAAGTTTCAAGTTCCAATAGTTATGGAACCAATCATCTAAGAATTTCCTGGGAGGGCATTTATCCACTTCAACAGTAGAGAAGAAAATAGCAGAATTCCTTAACCTATTTTTTTCCTTACCTATTTCAACAAACATTTTCGGATTAGGAGAAAAAGAGAAAGGTAAAGGAGCAACCCCATTGTTCTTACCAGATTCGCAGGCTTCATGAAAACTCGATAAGTTAAACCTTGCGCTCACGCCAATGGTAATACCAGAGTTAGCAACCGCCTCACAGAACGATTTGGGTCTTGTAAACAATGAATTGTTTTTGGGATTAACTATGCTTGGAGTGTCAAATGCCATTGATGCCCTTGGCGCAACCAAACGGGAAATAGGGGGTATGGCCTCTGTCGAATGATAGAGGGAAGAGGGAGAGGATGAATTCATAATAAATGCATTAAAAGAGAGAACGAAAAGGAGTGAGCACACCTGTTAACTTGCTGTTATCGGGGGAAGGCAATTGCATGTCACCGTAATTCGCTAGTTTTTGAGGATATTCGCCGCACCAACTTATATCAATTTTTTCAAAGGTGAATTTTTGAAAGGGTCCTAACACTTTTATATAAAGGTTGAGAAATAGATCATTGAAGCCCAATTAAAATGAGCATGGATCAAATAACACAATGATTAGGGTACATCAATACACTAATAGATCTAAGAGAGCAAAAATGATGAAGAGAAAAACACACTCACCACAAAACCCATGAAACTCATATTACATAAAGACTCCATGAACAATAAACTCCAAATTGACAATAACTTGTGTCAATTTGAATCAACTACATGATTACACTACATTCCATTCCAATAGAAAACCAAAACAAATGGATTCATTTACTCCAAAATTTCACTATAGTATCACATTACAATAACTCTGGCAACTCCATCGCTCTTCTACTCCATTTAGTTTTTCATTTTCTCTTCACACTCTAATCTGACTTCCATCTTTAACAAAACACCTTCACCTAGAACTGAATATTTGCTTGCATTTGTATCTAATTCTTTACTCTTCTTATCTTCTACTCTCTTATGTGTCTCTTCTCATCTGTCCCACACCATTGTCCCTACTCGATCCACTCTTCCCTTTTTCAACCACCATCCACATCATTCCTGACATGCTTATTAACCTTCTCTCAGACTTCAATCGTGGGTGCGGCCCTGTCATCATTCCAATACACCGGTTCTTGTATCCACAAGCTCATAGTTCTCATTCCATTGAGAAGTCTGCTAATATACAAAATTTCATGACTTTTCATAACCATCACTTCCAAACTTGCATCATGCAAGAAAAATACCTCATGCTAGCTGCTCCTTCCAAACTTGTGTGCAACTCCTCACTTCAATTGCCTACACAGCCTCTATGATGCCTCTTTGTTTTTCTCCACAAAACACACCTCTCAATCAGGTAATTTCACTTCTTTTTATGGCCCGAGTTCATTGCAATATTTTCCTTATCTCCTACACAGATTATGCCTTATGCTCTTGTCTTTCTCTCGTACCCATGTAGCTCTCCCCTACCGCATGTTGCATTCACCTTTCCCACGCGAGTCTCCTGCCCAATTCGATATGCATGCTAATGTGTATCTTGCAAACATTCAATCACTCCCATGGCGCAGGTATGTGGGGAATCTCTTTGCTATGTTCTCCCTCCTACGGCCCTACTATCAAGCGCCTCCCCACACAGTCAACTTTTGTGCACAACCCATTTATATTATTTCTTTCTTTGCGTTGAACACCCCAATACCTAGCTGTGTTGCTCCTTCTCCTCTAAACTGCGCCTCTTCTCTTATTTAAAACTTTTAATCTTTGTTTGTCTAACGCCTCATCTGCTGGAAGTTGTTCAAATCTACAATTCATGATGTGAGCCAATTTTATGTTTTCTTTTGATCTCCCTTCATATTTTTCAATAAGGCTATTTGATGCATTTCATTTAATTTTGTATCTAGAATATGTAAGTTATAATCCATCGAGTATTGTATATTGAAAAAGATAATAAAAGATGTCGGTTATGATAGTGGTGGATCTCACATCCATAAGACATTCAAACTCATATACAAAATATGAAACACTGAAAAAGAAACACATAAATTTAATTCATAACTGTGTTGCTGCACCTCATTCCATTGCTTCCTCTATTGCTTGTACAAAAATGGTTTACATCTACCTCTTATATAGAGAACATAGAAATATAGGAATGATTCTAGAAACTACTTAATAGAAACATCTAGAAAATTATTATAGTCGGCCGACCTTACAACACAAATAAAATATTCATCATAAGAAGATTCTAGAATATAGTAGAAATTACCTATTTCCAACACTCCCCCCTAATTTCTACTATCAACTAATTACAATACTACATCACATAGATTATTCTAGAAAAACCTAGTATCGAGGTTTTCCTTCCTTAATTTCGACCACGAATGCTGCGGCATTCCCCAATCTCTTTTGCCATTGACAGTTGTCTTCTTTCTCTTCTTTGCCTTATGGTTGCAACCAAGTCTTCAGACTTTCTCGAATCCTTTTCTTTTCCATCTTGATGATCTTTATGCCTTAACTATGCCTTTGTCCTTGTCCAACTGCTGCGGCATTCCTTGAACTATTTAACTCTTCAAATCTTGAATCTGGAACTTCCTAGAATCTTGCCTTCTATAGATGTCTTGCCTTGCCATGATTACTATCATCTTCAAACTTATTATCTATTATTCCTTTCTAAAAACCTTGCTTGATTGCCATCAACTTTCACTTGCAAACTTTTATATTTAAACAAATTCTTGATCATACCTGTTATTTTCTGCCAACTCGATCCGTAAACCCATCCACAATCCATTTTCATACTTCCTATATTTGTCTTCTCTATTTGCCAACACATCTTCTCTGAATGATTTCTCAAACCACATATTTTGCATGGATGTAGATCCCAACATGTATCCTTTGTATGTCCTTTCCTGTTACACTGACAACATTGCACACATTCCTTTTCTTTAACAAATTTGGTTACACATGTATTATTTCCTTTACCTGTGACATATCCAAGACCTTCATGCTTTGGCCTCATTATTGGCTTAATTGGCTCTCTCATCCCTTGATCATGCCTTCCTAAACCTTTACCTTTGTATCCCATTCTTTCCATGATCTTTAAACCAACATTCATTTCATTGCCATTACAGCTAACAACATTATCATTTTGGCATTTTTTATCACAAACTTCTTCAGCAAAAACACATTTATCAATTGACAAACTCAAATCTTTTGTACTACATGAAACATCACATGTGGATTTCTTTGTCTTCAAACATTCATTCTCTTTATTCAATCTTAATATTTCATTTTTGTATAAACTATTCTCTTCTAATTTCTTCACCTTTTCTTCTAAATCATCAACCAACTTTATTCTTTGTTCTAATTCCTCATTCTTTTCCTTGATCTCCTCAAACAATTTTAGCTTTTCTTCAATCTCATTATTCTTCTCTTTAAGTTTGGATGATTTATTCACCTACAAATTATGTATTTGTTCCAAAAACTTTAACTTATCCTCTAGCTCTTCAATTGCCTCTGTATAAAGATTACATTTTTTTGCCCCCATTTCTTCCCTTAATTTTTCCATTTCCTTTTCTAAAAAAATCTTTTTCACATTTTAAACTTGTATTTTCTTTCAAGTACCTCAATTTTGCAATCTTCACCTTCCTTCACTCTTCCACTATTTCCTTCAACTCGCTGTAACCTTTTGAAACCCTTGTTGCAATCTTTCTTCAAACTTCACAAATCATCACTTCCAACAAATTTTTGATACATGTTATCTCACAATTTTTTTTCTTTAAACATAACTTATGTAATCTAAAAATTTCAAAAAAAAATGTACCAAACCCTGACTAGGGCAACACAGATTTACTATGACAATCCTTTCTGTAATGAAAAAAAATAAAAATCTTTCATAAATTCTCAAGCCAATGCTCATACCAATCTTTAGTAACACTATAGTCTTCTTCCAATGGCACTCCTCCTTCAGATTTAATGCCTCTGGACGCCAATCTACACAGAATCTTCAAACACCCAGCATCTTCTATCTGCCTCACGCCTCCTTTCTACACCATATTTCTTCCTACATTCCCATCAAGTTTCAATGCACAGTCTCTTCTTTCAAAACTCCACGCACAACAAAAAAAATAGATGGCTTTAACAAACAGCATATGGTGTTAACAATGCCGCTATTTTATTTCTTTTACACAGCCAACAATTTCTTCATTCTGCATTCTTCAGAATCATAAAATAATTAATCCGTCGCTAGCCCTATAAATTACTTGACCATACCCTAACAAAAGTTTAGGGCAAATCGGAAAACCTTCCATCCATTCCACTATATTATACTCCTGATTTTGGTTTTTTTAACTCGAACATTACTTTGCGTTAAAAAAAGAAAAAACAACACAACATCAGAGAATTCACAAACAACATCTTCCAACAAAGAATTTTCTTCACGCCATTAGGGAAAGAAAACACAGGACTGGCAATATTCACTCCATTTTCTTCCAAAAAAACCTAGGCATTTTACCATGCTCTGATACCAATCTGATAGTGGTGGATCTCACATCCACAAGACATTCAAACTCATATACAAAATATGAAACACTGAAAAAGACACACAGAAATTTAATTCATAACTGTGTTGCTGCACCTCATTCCATTGCTTCCTCTATTGCTTGTACATAAATGGTTTACATCTACCTCTTATATAGAGAACGTAGAAATATAGGAATGATTCTAGAAACTACTTAATAGAAACATCTAGAAAATTATTATAGTCGGCCGACCTTACAACACAAATAAAATATTCATCATAAGAAGATTCTAGAATATAGTAGAAATTACCTATTTCCAACAGGTTACCTAGACCTTTGTCCATAATTCAGGAATGCACCCACAAATCTGTTTGTATGAGAGGATTGTTTTCATGATAATTCGATCACCCCAAATCAAGTGGAATTGCTCAGAGAAAGAAAACCAAAAGCAGAACAAGAAAACCAAACCGAATTTTTTTCTGGTTGATGTCAATTGCTCATGGGCCTGGATGCTCCTTCATCAGACACGTTGGGTAAGAAAATTTGTGAGCATGGGCTCACAAAATTGGAGTTAGGTGATAGAACTACCCTTCTAGATTGCGCACAACCTACAATGAACTCTGTTGTTGAAAACCCAACCTCCTTCGCCAATAGCCCGACCTCCTCCACCAATTAGTTCGACCTCATTCACCAAGTGCTTCCTCTCCACTCTACAAATGACCTCTCACTTTTCTCTTCTGGTCACCTCTTGGATATACATTAAAAGTCACAACCTGTAGGTTCATACGCATTGTCTAATGGCTATGCCTTTTTTTGTCTTCACCTTAAGGTAACCATTTCCTTCCTCTCTCGACTTATTTACAACTCTTCCATTGCAACCTCCATGCTGTAATCGTACCTAGATCCTCACAAAGATTCACTTCGTCTGTTGTAATTTTCCATCACACAACACTTTTCTTTGCGCTTTCGCTCTCAATCGTTTAGGACTCTACTCACCTACAATGATTTTTTTGAGCTTCTCACTCCCACTTCTAATTTTGCGCCTTCTAGCGCTCAACCACTAGGAATCTCTACATCTACAATGGTACTTTTGGACTTCACTCGCACTTCTATTATCAATAGGTTATGTCACAAGTTGCCTCACGTTCGGCAATCTGCTTATGCCCCCAAAACCTCTACTCACTTCCCTCTTCACCCATAGGTCTTGGTGTGAGTAGCCTCTCTCTCGACGCTCTATCCACGTGCTCAAAACCACCTACTCTGATACCACTTGATGAAGATAAAAACACACTCACCACAAAACTCAGATTACATAAAGACTCTATGAACAATAAACTCCAAATTGACAATAACTTGTGTCAATTTAAATCAACTACACAGTTACACTACATACCATTCCAATAGAAAACCAAAATAAATAGATTCATTTACTCAAAAATTTCACTACAGTATCACTTTACTATAACTCTGGCAAGTCCATCGCTCTTCTACTCCATTTAGTTTTTCATTTTCTCTTCACACTATGATCTGACTTCCATCTTTAAAAAAACACCTTCATACAGACCCAAATCTTTGCTTGCATTTGTCTCTAAGTCTTTACTCTTCTTATCTTCTACTCTCTTATGCGTCTCTTCTCATTTGTCCCAAGCCATTGTCCTTGCTCGATCCACTCTTCTCTTTTTCAACCACCATCCACATCATTCCTGGCATGCTTATTAACCTTCTTTTAGACTTCAACTAGCGCGGCCCTATCATCATTCCAATACATTGGTTCTCGTATCCACAAGCTCATAGTTCATGTTCCATTGAGAAGTCTGCTAATATACAAAATTTCATGACTTTTTATAACCGTCACTTCCAAACTTGCATCATGCAAGAAAAATACCTCATGCTAGCTGCTCCTTCCAAAATTGTGCATAGCTCCTCACTTCAATTACCTACACAGCCTCTATGACGCCTCTTTTTTTCTCCACAAAACACACTTCTCAATCAGGTAATTTTGCTTCTTTTATGGTTTGAGTTCATTGCAATATTTTCCTTTATCTCCTACACAGATTATGCATTATGCTCTTGTCTTTCTCTGGTACCCATATAGCTCTCCTCTACCTCATGTTGCATTCACCTTTCCCATGCGAGTCTCCTACCCAATTCAGTATGCATGCTAATGTGTATCTTGTAAACCTGCAATCACTCCCATAGCACGGGTATGTGGGGAACTTCTCTTTGCCATTTTCTCCCTCCTGCAACCCTACTATAAGGTGCCTCCCCACACACAGTCAACTTTTGTGCACAACCCCTTTATATTATTTCTTTCTTTGCGTTGAACACCCCAATACCTAGCTATTTCGCTCCTTCTCCTCTAAACTGCGCCTCTTTCATATTTAAAACTTTTAATCTTCTTTTGTCTAACGCCTCATCTGTTGGAAGTTGTTCAAATCTACAATTCATGATGTGCACCAATTTTATGTTGTCTTTTGATCTCCCTTCATATTTGTCAACAAGGATATTCAATGCATTTCATTTAATTTTGTATCTAGAATTTGTAAGTTATAATCCACCGAGTATTGTATATTGATAAAGATAATAAAAGATGTCGGTTATTTAGACCTTTGTCCATAATTCAGGAAAGCACTCACAAATATTTTTGTATGAGAGGATTGTTTTCATGATAATTCGATCACCCCAAATCAAGTGGAATTGTTCAGAGAAAGAAAACCCAAAGCAGAACAAGAAAACCAAACCAATTTTTTTTTTTTTTGGTTGATACCAATTACTTGTGGACCCGAATGCTCCTGCATTAAAAAATAGATAACACAAAGACTAAAAAATATTAGCGAATTACATCATCAAGACAATTATTCTTTGTCATATAATTTAGTATCAATGTACCAATAACAACTATTAGATACTCAAAATTACAGCCATCTAGATGGTAAGTTCTATATAATTGTGTCTTTCCTTCGTAAAAGAAAACCCTTGATATAACAATCACTAAAAAAAATAAACCTTTTTAGGTTTTACTTAACTTTTTGATTTTTTGATAAATCTTTTGAGTTAAGTATAATTAGTAGATTTAACACCCTATATGTAATTGAAAGGGACACAAAGATGGATTTTTAGAAATACCATTGATGGAAATAGGGGACATCTAGAGTTCATCTATAATCTCTCCCCAAAAAAGATGGTATAAAAAATGCCAAACTTGTAAAGAGAGTCATATAAAGTGAGGTCACATATATAAGATCAATAATTTAATTTTATCAAACATTTAAAGTTTATATTTACTTTTTAAATTATTAATATGATCAAATGGGGAGAATGGATGCTCTTATAATAAATGCTTATGAACTTGAAGATACTAGTAGAAATTTTCACTCTATTGTCTAGATGAATGTACACTTGTCAGTCAAATTCATGCTCATCTTCTTCAAAAGAATCATATTGAGAATTCTTGTTCTTTGAATCCTTATAAGAAAAAAAAGATGATTCAAACCTTACAAACTAATTTTTCCTATGTATCTCTTATTCTCTTGTTTATTTCTTTACCTCTTTATAGTAAATCTAAAACCTTTTCTAAAATAAAATTTTAGACTTTATTAAGAATAAATAAAAGTCTAATCATAAATATTTAAAATATATTATTACTTTAAAAAATCCCCTAAAAAGAATCACATAGCATTCAAAATAACATTTAAAAAAAAAAAACATTTTCTTAAAAATAAAAGACATTGAATAGGGCGAAACCTTCCAAAAACCCTAGACGCCATTAATCACTGCTTTTTTTTGCTTCTCTCAGCCCTGATGCGGCTCAAAGTTGAGGCTCGACTGCTGGGTAACCCCCCTTACACGAAGGTTAAGGAAAATATAGTAGATTGTAAGATGGATTTCAGAGAAAATGACCACAATGAAGCTATGAATTTGGAGGTGACTTTGGAGAAAATGCCAGCGATTTCCAATGAAGACCCATACGAGCTTATTCCAGAAGAAAATTTAGGTAAAATCCTAGAAATACAACTCTCTGGTGATGGTATTGGTCTAATTGCAGAGTGCCAAAATAGAACTATGATTTTGTTTTTATAAGAGGCACGCCTTCTGAAACTGAATTTTATAAATGGGAAAGATTAAATTGGGAAAAGCAAGGATGAGAAATAGAGGCTTTGAGGGGTCTTGGAAAAGGATATGTATCTTGTATGTTCAAGTATGAAGACCATGTCCAGGCTATATTACAATATGGGACTTGGGTAATCTGTGGAAAAAAAATTATTTGCAAGCCTAGAATTTTAAGTTTCATTTTGAAGGCCCTTCCCATTCATACTGCCCTATGTGGGTTGAGTTTCCCTTTCTCAATCTAGCCTTTAGACCTTTTTTAAAAGACATTGTTGCCCAACTAGGTAGAGTAATTTGGTGCAAGCACATTTCTAATAAGTTTTCAAGCCTTGGGGTTGATCCTAGGGCCTATGTGGAAGTTGACTTAAAAAAATCCCTACCAGAGAACATAAAATTGGTTGGCCCTGGTTTTGAGTTGATTTAGCTAATTGTTTATTTAAATAAACTGAATGCATGCTTCTATTGTTGAAAAGAAGGCCATATGATCCTTGAGTGTGCTCTTATAAAGAAAAAAATGGTTCAAACACCAGCAATATCCTCTCCACCTAGCGGTCATTTATCTACCCCTAGTCCAAGTCGCCTCATACCATCCAACCCCCTCAATCCCTATCATCTACCTTTGAAAATGCTCTTGTTCCTCATTCAAACTCTAGTAGTCCTCCTAGTGTTCTTGGTGAGACAACCCCATCTTTCAAAGATGCCATTATGTTGGACAAGTGGAGAGAGGTTAGAAAGAGGAAAGAGCCTTCCCCTCCTTATACCTCTTGTTCTGTATGCCAAGTGCACTCATGTTCTCCCCCCATTCTTCTCCTAAAGCCCTTGCTTGAAGTTCCTCTCCTCCCCCTTGCTCATCTTCTCTGCACCAGTGCACTCTTGATTATGCCCTTTCTCCTTCTCGAACTCATCATCATTCTACATCTCCTTCTTCCACCTCTCAAGATCACAAAGTTAGGAACTCAGATTTCAATATTAATAATTGGTTCAGTGTGTTAACTCTAGATGAATAATCATCCCTTCATCATGAATTATAAGATATTGTCCTGGAATATGCGAGGGATCTCTCTCTCCCCCCTCACAAATTTAAATTCATAGAAGTTGTTATGAAATGGAAACCTGATGTTCTTTTCCTTCAAGCATTCAAAATTGGGGGAATTAAGCTTGAAGCATCTTTATGTAAGGTTTGGGGTGATGCCATGTTCTTGTTTACTTCTCATATTGAGGGAAAAGGTGGGGTTGTTATTGAAATTTCCCCATGGATTGCTAAGCATGTTATTGATAAAGGTGGGGACCCTTCCCACAATTGTGTTTGGGCTCTCACTTTTATCAATGGACAACTTATTGGTTTTTGTTCTATTTATGCCCCAAGCTCTGCTAAAGAGCATGCTGAGTTATGGAATTGGTTGGCTAATAATTTACCCAATGCTGAATAGATAATAGGGGGTGATTTTAATATGGTTGAGCATGCTCATAATCGTAGCTGGTCTAAAGAATTTAATATTAGTAGAGAAGAATTTGATAGTTGGTTGTTTTGTTGAAAATACTTGGGAGTGGTTGATCCTATTCATGATAATATTTCCATCCATTCAAACAATTGGTACACCTGGTCCAATTGTAGATTGGGAAGTGATAGAAAAATAAGTAGTTGGATAGATTTTACATATCCCCTACTTTGGCCCACAATCATGACCCTTTGGGTGTGTACGTTTAGGTGGATCTTTCTACCACTCTCTCAGACCATTACTCCATCATTTACAATATAAGTTTTTTCCCCAAAATCAAACATAGATAGTTCACTGCCTTTCAAACTTAATGTATCCCACTTAAAGAATCTTTCTTTTCTATATGCTCTTGAAGGTCTTTGGAACTCCATCCCCAAACCTGATGAGGGGGGTCTTGGATAGAGTGGTGGTGTGTTGCTATAAATAAATGCACTAGTTTTTTGCATTCAGTTGGTAAACAAATGGCTTGACAATGCAAATGGAAAGAAATAACCCTCTAAGGAAAACTCGTGCATGATAGAAAACTGCTTAATGTTGATCCAAACAATATTAGGATTCAAACTTCCATTGCTGCTATTGAGGCTTAGCTACATAAAATGGATAATTATAAATGGAAGGGGGCCAAAATCAGATCCATATTACATTAGATAAAGGGAGGAAACAAGGGTACAAAAATATTTTTTTAATTACCTCAAGTATACACATAAAAAAGAAAGAATTGGTGTTGTAAAGGATGGATTCAATGTCTTACAAACTAGTCCTATTGATATTTGTAATGTTCTCAAACGTTTTTATGAGAACCTCTTCAAAGATGACCAATGGGAGGATATTCAACAAATTCTTGAGGATGTCGTCAAAGACCACATTCCTAACAAAATTGATCCAAGGTACAACCAGTATCTTGATAGATCATTATCTTTGGAAGAATTGGAAAATTCCCTTTAGTGTATGGCCCCTCACAAAAATTTGGGCAGCGATGGGATTCTTATGGAATTCTACCAGGTTATGTGGCCACATATCAAGAAAGACTTCTACTGCTTATCCCTAGAGGCCCTTAATAAAATTTCCTTAGGTCCAAACATTAATGGTGGCATAATTAAGCTCCTTCCTAAAGGAAAAATGGAAGACTTTGTTTCTAGTTGGCATCCTATCACCTTGTTAAATACCTCATATAAAATAATTGCTAAAGCTCTGGCTATTCGTGCAAAACTTGTGGTGCAATGAATTGTTTGAATAGATCAAATAGGCTTTATTGCTGGCAGATATATTCTTGAGAACCTTATGTTAGCATGGGAAACCTGTGAATGGTCTCAACAAACATGCCAAAATGCTATTTTAATAAAACTTGATTTTGACAAGGCCTATGATAGAATTCGTTGGAGCTTTATTATTAAAATGCTCCAATGGTTGAGTTTCGGTCCTAAAATCTAGTCTCAAATTCAAATGTTGTTCTAGGATGCTAATGCTCAAATTATCATCAATAACATGATGCCTGATCCACTTTTATTACAATGATCCATTTGCCAAGGATGTCCTCTTGCTCCTTACCTATATACTTTTACAGTTGATGCTTTGGATTATCTTCTTCAAAGTGGTATTAATCAACAACTTATAGCAGGTGTTTCTATTCCTTTCAATAATTTTGTTATTACTTCTCATTATGTTGATGACAACTTACTCTTTTTACAAAATTCTGAAAAGGACATCTCCAATCTGATAGAAATTTTGGAGCTTTATTGTAAAATTTCAGGTTCTAAACTAGCTCATAACAAAACAAAAAATTTAATGGTTCAAGTTGGGAGTGTTCCTCAGTGGATTCCCAAAGAATAGAAACAAATCAAATGTGGAGAAATCATGAGGTACCTTGGAATTTCCTTCGGTATTGGGGTTTCTCTTTGTGATATGTGGAATTGGTTTCTTGATAGACTTAAGCATAAGCTCTTTAACTGGGGGTATAAATTTCTTTCCTTGGTGGGTAAAATTCAAGTTGTTAATAAGATTTTCCTTGCTACACATGCCTATTATTCTTCATGCTGGATGCCTTCTAAGAAAGGCTATGATGATTTAGTCAGAATCATTCATAGATTTCTATGGGAAAAGTGGGGTGGTAACCTATGATATATATCCACTACATGGTCTCATTGTATTAAGTTGAAATATAAAGGAGGGTTGGGTCTCATAGACCCTAGGACTTAGGGGATTCATTTGGTTTCCAAATGAATTATTAGAGCAGTTAAAGGGGATGAACCACAGAAGCTCTTGATTAGATATCTGATTAATCATTCTTCAGTTAAGAAAAAATGGTAGCAAGTGGGATAGTTAGACAAAAGCATTCATGCTTCATTTTTCTCTTTTAAGGCTTCTCTCCCCTTTCAATCTATTTGGAAGGCTTGGCAATATGATTGTCACCTTTTAATGTGGAGAGGAGATGAATCCCTACAAATTGGTTTTAGTTTTTCCACTTCATTTATTTGGTGGAACAAACATATCCTCTATCATGGACAATCTCTTGCATTAAGCTTTTCCAAGCATTCCTTTTCTTTGTTTCGAAAAGGGGTCTGTAATGTTGGCAATTTAGGGAATTTTCAATCAATGAGTTGGTCACCATGGAATGAAGTTAAAAATTAGTTCACTCGTAGCAACAAACATAGAGCTTTTTTTATCTTTGTGCAATCTTTGGTGCCAGTGGAGCTGTCTATGAAACTCTGTACTCCAATTCATTGCAATTTTTTCACGGATTGGTCATGGTTGTCTTCATACCCCTTTTTGTTGTTCCCTTTAAAAAAGATATATTTGAAGCTTCTTCCTAATTTCTCCTTGAAGTCATGTTTGAATGTTAAATGGAAGTGTAGGTTCAGTGAGAGGTTTTGGTTAAAATTATCTATTAATAACATTTTGTTTCCACAGTCCATGATAGATTGTAATCAAGATTTCTGGAAATAACTGTGTGCATATTTTTACATCAATTATTTCCACAGAAATCTTGATTACAATAAAGTTATTTGATGTAAAAATATGCACACAATTATTTCTAGAAATCTTGATTACAATAAAATTATTTGTTCAAATTTAGAAATCTAAAATTAATTCTATTGCTTAGTTAATTGCCTAGAAGATACTACACTTTAAACTTCCCATTAGGGATAGGCTAAAATGTATTATGATCTAGCAAAGTAACTATCCATTTTGTCATAGCCATAAAAATATGAAGCATATTTTTTGGAACTGTCAGTTGGTTAAAAGGCTATGGAATTTTGTGTTTAGTGATTTTTCTACTATCTTTAATCATAAGTTAAGTTGGAAAGAAGCTCTTTTTGGGGTTGGTCTTTGTAATAATCGAATTGTTGATAGTGCGAGACATGTTATTTTGTTACATATATGGAGAAATAGATGCAAAGTTGTTTTTACAATCAATGATGATCATCAAGAAGTTATATTTCTAAGGATTTACTCTTATATATTTATTTTTCTTGTTGCCATGTTTCCTATGCTTCAGACTGAGGCTTTGAAGAACCTTACATTGAGCTATCAGATTCGACAAATCAGACTACAAGTTGGACAGTTGCTAAGCAAAAGAGGAGTTCATATCAGTCAAAGTTTAAGTTCTATTTTCCAAGATGTATGATGTTGTTTTGATGTAATTTTTCAACTTATTGGAACTATTTAAATGTTGTTGTTATGTATTTAAGTCTTGTTTTTCTGAGCTGGGTTTCTTAGTTTAGCTCTATGTGTTGTAATGGTTTCTCTTTTGGTACTGATTCTCTTCGTAGTTTTATAATTGCTCTTTATTCTTTATAAATGCATTTTATCATTAGAAAAAAAATAATAAAAGAGATCACTAAATACACATTTGAGGCACCGATGCAAACAAAAACTAGCATTAAATTCTTTTCAAAATACTCAATATAAGTTACACGAATAGTTAAAACGTTAATGAAAATGAAGAGCTTACCAATAAGTTTTGTGATGCCGAACACTAAGAAATGATTTTTAAATATGTTATGTAAATGCAAATTCCTTAACACAATCAATAAATAATACATAGAATAGGTGAGCTAGCTTATTGGAGGCCAGGCAGGTCTTATCACAGTGGAAAAATTGTGGTGCCCCTGAGCTAAGGTCATGTGTGTATTGAGTACATCCCCACTCGCAAAAGCCTAACACAAATATTGCACCATTCATCCCTAGGTTTATGGAGATTTTAACCTATTACACTGCCATCTTTGAATCTCTTGATGTGACTTCCAAGAGAAATCAAGGAACAAATCAATGTTGAGCAGCATTATCTGGTACGTGACATTGTGAATATCATCACTATGAAGGTGCAAACATAAAGGCAGTTTTGATAGTCATATCAAAAGATGAGTACAACAGTCTAAATAAAGAAGGTGACTGTAATGACAGTCTCAAGAGGGTCATGAAGACAAGTGAGAAAGACAATAAGGGGAAGCATTTAGACAACAAATTGGCCCATAAAACCTTCATGAAAGAGGGTTGTATGATCTATGAATGACAGAACAAGGACAATATCATTGCAAATACTGATTGGGAATGAGAAGAAAGACTACACAATGGATATGACTGTCATAAAGGGGCACTCAAGACACCATGCAATAATGAGGAACAAATGCATGAGGATAGGGGTATAGGTTGCAAACAATAAACTCTATAACAATCATGGAATAGGATAGTTGTCCTATCATCAAAGGGACAACAAACTTGAGAAAAGGAAACCAAACCTTTGATTAAGAAAGATAGTCATTTCTTTCTAAAATCTTGAATTCAAGCATGTATCAAGCATCAAATGCGAGGTCAACATGATAGTCATTGTCAAGGGACAATGTCCTCTTGAATGCATACATAGTCATGACAAAGACATAGCAATAAAGACAAAGGATAGTCATAAATGGATGCATAAATGCTTGAAGTACAATCATTAACATTTGGTGAGTTTTAAGCATCAAATATCATATGTATGATTGTCGCACAGAGCAGTGAAACTCTTTGATTGGATAACTCAAAGAACATGGTCTCATAGAATTTGTTTTCACTAAGATATAAGAGAGGGCAGTATACTGGACCTTTAAAACTTTTAAAGTGATAACCTAAATTTTCCTTTGTTGTCCTTCCATAAGAAGAGAACCATTTCATGGAGGAGCAATAAAAAGAGAAAAAGAAATGATAAAGTAGACAGTCAGCATACATAAAGGACATCAAACACAATGAGGTTCAGAAAGGGCATATCCAAAGGAGGTTACTGATGAAGAAAATTCTAACATCTACCACTCACTTTTAAAGGATCTTACTGAGGAAAAGTCCCTAGCATGGAGCCACTTTAGTGCAGAAGGTGACGTTGAGTTCAAGGCTATTACTATACCAACAAGGCAAATATTAAACTGTTTGATAGTCGTGTCTTCATTTCTGATGTGTTTGAAGAGCTTCTTCCCAGTTACCTTTCTTTCTTGAAGGGTATTGTATTGTCAGATTGACAGTAACCTGTAAATGATAATGGTTTATAATAGTAATGCATGGTAACTAAGAATGTGACCACCTACATTCATGAAATGATGTGAAACACATTTAAATGAAGATAATTGTACAAGAAGAGAGAATAATGAGTGTTGGATTTGCTCTTTGCACCTTTCTTGATTTGAGAATTTAATATAGAATAAACTGACATAATGATAGTCCAAAACCTTTATGGATAGATAGGTGTGAAGATAGTGCAAGGAATGATGAAGAGATTATAGCTAAGAAGGCAGAGTGTCTTAACAGTTCAAATTGTTATGATGATCTTATGCATAAGTACAACCATTTTGATATAATTTAGCATTGACCAAGGGCAGTTTATCATAAAGTACATGAGGATAGACTTGAAACTCATGGTTTTATCCATGAAAATCACAAAATCCTGCAAGATGAAGGGCAACCTATAGGTTTGAAGGGTAGTAACTGTAATGATGTCCAGTCCAAGGTATTGATGAAAAAGGCAGTCATAAAACATCAAAGAATAGTTCTATACAATGACAAAGCAAGGAAAGGGACAGTCCATAAATTACATTTTAACCATATACCCCTGTAGGTGGTAGTCAGGGAAGCATCATAATAGTCTTTTGTAATTACGCTGAGAGGTGTATTACAATGGCATCCATCAAAAAACAAAATTCAATGTAAGGAAAAACTCTTTAGTTTGAATTTGACATTCAAACGACATGCAGCTAGATAACTACATTCATTGTATGTAGACATTTTTTCAAGCACATTTAATGTAGATTTAAAGCAGATTTAAAAATGGTTTTAAATTGATTTGATATCTTATTCACTCTAAAATACTTATTTTTTATATCATAATCAATTTTATAATGATTTCATTTTTATTATTATTAATACTAAAATTTAATATTAATAATTATAATTAATTTAATTATAGTAATTATTATAATAAATTAGTATTTATATAACATTATTATTTATATAAAATATGAGAGTTATCCTTCTTGAGGCACTTATTTTCATCATTTTTTCTCATTGCAATAGTATTTCGTCATTTGTATTATAATTATAAAGATTTTTATTTTATTTTATAATATATATTTATAGATTATTTTTATTTTGAATGTTAAAAAGATAAATTAAAGTAAAATAAATAAAATTATAGTTACGTCAAGAGGCATATTACGAAAGTGGCCATAATGTTGCTTTTTAAGATTTTAAAATCAATTTAATTAAAAAAAAAATTAAAACTAAATACTTAGTGTCATTTAATAAATTTTTAAGTTTTGAGGGTGAACATTTATTTATAGTAGTAAAATAAATATTTTTTTTATAATTATAACAAATTCCAATGTATTTATTTGTAATTTATTTGTTTATTTTTCAATAGTGTATTTTTTATTCACAAATTCATGAAAATCTCTATTAAAATAAATTAAAACTAAATACTTAGTGTCATGTAATAAATTTTTAAGTTTTTAGAGCACAAACGTTTTATAGTAGTAACACAAATATATTTTTTATAATTATAAGAAATTTCAATGTATTTATTTTATTTTTAAATAGTTTTTAGTTTTTTTGCTTTTTTTTTAAAGCAATTTTAAATCTATCTTATTCACAGCTTTCTTTAGATGTTCTTATCTTTGAATTCAAGAAGACCTCTATTAAAAGAGGTTGTTGAATCATAACCGTTTCAAAACTTCATGGTTGCAGGTTTGACTTTATTCTCCTGGAGTTGGATTTCTTGGCTTTACATTTTTTGGATTCACTTGAATTTAGCTATCACAAATTTGGCTTTAGTATTGTTGAAACCAATTGTATTGTTATAATTTGTTGTTGTAGTAAAACAAAACAAAGATTCAAGGAGTCGTAAGGTTTATTGCTTTTTATTTGTGGTTGTTTTATTATTGAGTGGGACGGAAAGTCTCCCAAGTTGAGTCTATTCGACTTGCTAGGGCTCATTTGGTTTGGAACTTGGCAAGGTTACATTTTCTTAATATGCACTAGAATCAAAACTAGGATTTGGTTACCTTATCTTTTATCTTTGTGAAGAAAATACATAAATTTAAAATTTGTTCTTATCTTAATTGACAATTGTATCATGTTTCTTTAAAGAAGAAATTGGACATATGTATTGAAAATCAAATTATAATTAAAATCAGTCAATTCAAATTTCATGGGGAATTCATAAAACAACTAAACATCTTTGCGTTTAACCTCTAATGTGCTATTGAGTCTTTTTTGGCTTTATTTCACTATTGAGTCATTCCACTTGATTTATTTTTCTCATATATTATTTGATTGATTGTAACAGTGATAGAATATGGACAATTTACTGTTGTTTTGAATAAGTTGATAAAAATAGGTGCCTCGAGAAAAGATAACTCTTGGCGTATTTTAAATATATATTAATATTTAATATATGTATGCTAGTAAGAGGTCATTGAAATGACAGTAGGGTCATGTTAAAAGTCTATTTTGAAGTAGTGAGTGATAGTCATATGGATGATGGCCATGAAACCATCATCAAGAAGACCTACTTATTTGTAAACAACTCCAAATGATACATCATCATGCATGAGTTTTTTCAAGCTAAGGGGAGTGAGGTGTTGTTTATGCTCAATTTTGATATAATTTGAGGCAGTTTATCACTAGTTTTGGCCTATTTAAAAATCCCCCATGATCACAACTAAAGTTAGGGGGATTTTGAAGCCAAAATCATGCAATTTGGGGTTGTTTGGAGGCCTAAAATAAAGGCTTTGTTGCCTTGTACATTCAAAAACTCATATTTCATGCAAATTGATTGATGACTTAGCTTTTTAAATCAGTTTCATGCAATTTTGGAGATTAGTTCAAGTTTAGTTGGAGGTGGAGTTTCAAAGAGTTAAACCAAAGTCAATAGGTCAAAGAGGTCAAGTCATATTTTCTTTACAAAGGTTTGCATGATGTTGCTTCCAGTTCATATCTTGTTCCACTTTCATGCACACTCAATGTCTTCCATGAGGTTGTCATGTCCCCAATTCGCGACCTATTTCCAGTTGGTGGGAAAAAACATTTTTAAATGCTAATTTAAAACAATAACAAATAATAATAATTTAAATTATTAATAAATAATATTTAAATTGTTTAATTGTCTGGCCGACTCCTTTGAGTTTGGCGCCTAGGGAAAATATTTGAATTTCTTCTTTTGCCCAACCAATTGGTAGGCTCCTTTGCTCAATTATAAATATTAGTTCGCTACCTTGTTTTGATCATCATGGAAATTGAGTTATGAACGAAGTTTTCCAGGGACGTAACCCTCTGCTTGCTAAGCCAGGTGGGACATAGCCTTCACCTAGCATCGCAACTCCTTCCAGCCTCTTCATCAACATTTTCCTCAGACTATCTGCTCATCATTTGATAAGTGACATTGCTCAAGTTGACTCGAGATTATTGGTGCAACGCATCATACACCTCTAGTGAGGCCAACGGTATACTTTCCTAGTCAAAGTGGTCTAGGTCATCAATTGGAGGTGCAATCCTACAGGTGCGTATTATCATCAATGCATCACCTTGCACGCTATCTCTATTGCATACTCAGGCGATAGTTACCTGTGTTCCATTATTTAAATCGAAAATCACCAAATTTGTGCTACCATATGGGAGACAGCAATGGAAGGCATCAATGAATCGATAGTGGTTGGTGAAACTAAAATGGCGACAAGCACTGAAGCATATTGCAGATCTTACACTAAGCGCCCCCACTCCCTATCACAACATCTAGGGTATTAAGAGTATTGATTCTAAGAATTGTGGGAAGAAAATACAAGAGTAGTCTAACATTAGCATACACTAGATCGATCAATCCGACTCTCAGTGGTGTAGGACTATTAGACTCAGCAACATCATCTTTTGCAAGTCATGAGTATGATCTATATCGATTGAAGACTATTGTTCTAATTTCATTGATTATGTAGTCAGTAACTTGGTAGGTATTAAAATGACATCCTGAGGCAGGATTTGTTATTGTAAATGCAACCAGTGGCCATCATATTCTCTGTCACAGATAGGATTCTGGCACTGAAATTTGTTAATAATTATAATAGGTGTGTTTTCCATTGCAATATATATATAGGGTGGGTGCTTTTAAAAGAAAAAAAAAAGTGAAATGTGTATCATTTTCTTTTCACTATTTCTTAGCTCTGCCCATGGCCAAAAACCCTCATTTTTGCGCTTGCGTTCTAAGAGGAAGGACTTCCGCAAATTTCATCAAGAACAGTTGGATTTTGTCTACAAATATGGTGCCACGATGACGAAGAGATGCAGGAGGTAAGTATTGTTTACTATTTTTTTTGAATTTGTTAGTTTGAAATTGATTTTGTTTGTTTTAGGTTAGATTTGATTGTTTTTTTTAAATCTGTAGGAAATCCTGCAAATCCTCAACAAAATCAACCTCCCCCACCATTCTCTCAATTCCCTCCTGGCACTCAAGAAAATTTGAGTGAAATTGAGAACAATAGAAAACAACTTGAGAATCTTATCAGTAGGTTGAGTGATCTAAATGCTTCAACCACAAAAAGAATGCTTCTAGCAAATTCATTGAAAGACATGTTAAAAAATGTAGATGCAATCACCCAACAAATATCTGGATGGCAAGATGGGAGGTAGATAGCTAGGGCATATTATGCAGACAAATTATCATATAAACAAGTAAAAGATTTAAAAATTACTAAAGGTGATTTGTGCTCTCTATTCACTGACCCTAAAACAAATCAAAATCTTACCCTCAATGCAAAGAGGTTTCCTATTCATTGGTGCCACCACCAAGAGATTAAGAACGTTTTTATGAAAGATGGTATATGGTCTTTGATTACCCACCGTGCAATAATTGTGAAGTCCCCAATATTTTCTTAGGAAACTATATGTGGAGTTTGTATTGAATCCAATTTTGATATGAGAGAGTTCCATGGGAGAGGTAGGATCCCTACGTGGCAAGGGAGACAACCTCTGCAGCTAGGCCACCATTGAAGCGGTGTGATGCCCTACCATTGCGAGGAGAGTGCGACATAGGAGCGTGGCAAGGCGTCCTAGAATTGTTGGTGTCATCCATCACGCACCCTATTGTGCAATGCCATCCAGGGGAGTCTTCAGATGGTGGCCTTTGAACCCATGTGTGTCAATCTTGTGGGGTGACTTGTTCATATGACCCTACCAACACTCAAGAGGGTGCTACACAGGATCCATATGCTACTACGCAACCTGATCTGTATGCATCTATGGGGATGGAGAGGACGGTTGACATTTTGCATGATGCATATGGCATTGACACTTAGGTAAAATTCAGCATGTTCATTGAATTTAATTTATAAAATTTTGATTGTGAAATGCAAGATTAATTAATTTAGTTTTATTATTTTAATAAAATTGCAGGGTCATAGTGTAGAGACTGGATACACCAGTCATCCACCTACTTATTTTTGCAGTACACCTATCGGTGGGGTATGTAAAGTTAGTAAACAATTATAAATTTATTACATGTGTTAATAGCATTGTTTTACAAATGGTATTTTAATATGTGATTTTGGATGTTGAACAGGGTACTATTGGAGGTTTCAAGGAAACACCTCCAAGTGCCAGTAGATTTGATCAAACGTTCACAAAGGTAATATAGAATTTAAAGAGAACTTAAGTAATGAATTATAAGTTTAATAGATTTGTGTAGTTTATATTCATATTGTTGGTTACGTTGCATTACATATCATTCAAACTCAAAGCATTGCTTCAAATTCGATAACTAATAATCATAAATATATCTGTTTAATACTTGTACTCAAAATTTTGTTCATTAGATCTCATACATTATAATTCATCACATGGATTGCTATTGTAACCTTTTTGTGATTGAATAATTTGTTGTTTTATTTTCAGATGTTGGTGACAAAAACACCGCCAAACGTTACGAGGGCAATGGATATTGGTGTTTCCTCCGCTATACAATCCTCGATGGCTTTGATAGGGAGGTATGAGGAAAATTACTAAATTTCAATTTACATTCATTGTTATAGATGAACTAGTTCTAGTGAAAAATCAAACCATTATTGATTCATAGTTTAATTCCTATTTGGATGGTTTATACAGGGCTTGAGCATGCCTAAGCATTAGTGTGAAAATATTTTCATCGAGGAGAGTGATCGTGAGATGGCCATAAGTGATTATTTTGTTAAATACATTAATTTTTACAATGTAATTTCTATATATTAATGTCTTTACTTCTTGTAATAGTTGAAACTTCACCAGAAGCTAAACACTAGGAGGAGCAGTAGGAGCACTCCTCGAGCACAGCAGAAATGGGTGACAGACTTATCACCATCGGATCGCCCAGCAAAGGGAAAGAAAATTGTATTTGAACCAGAGCATGGAGAGAAATGAATTTTGAATGCACAGAGCCCTTTGTTGTATGCCTACATGGCAATTTTGTACATATTTTATATTGGATATATTTGACATTGAATGCCTATATGGCATTCTTGTAAGCCTATATGGCTATTTTGTAACTATATTTTATATTTATATCGACATATATTGATGTATGCGTACATGGCTATTTGCTTAATACAAATCTTTTTATCGATGGTGTCCATATTTACAAATTATAAATTCATGGTTCAATAGATATGAGTTACATGTATTCAAGTGTACACTTTACAACTTACGCACATATATTTTTTGACTTACGTGTGAACATCGAAAAGTGTGAAAATTTATGTGTTTGGAAGTCAAATGTAAGCCAATTTTGCAATTCTGAGTTCTTGCATACTCGATCTTATTCCTTCCTAGCACATATTGTGAATATTTCTCATTTGGTGCAAAAGAAAGATTCCTCATTTTTGAACCACTCATAGCAAAGAGATTCACAATAAGACTTTAGCATTGGAACACTACTCCATACTTCTCTTGTCTAGACCATAAAGGAT
>VDFB02133533.1:0-15828 GCA_007258455.2 Sequoia sempervirens | reverse complement strand
TCATCCCATGTGATGTTAAACCATCCCTCATGACATTATACCATCACCTATGACATTCACCCCCCCCCCCCCCCCGAAAAGATGTTAAACCATCCACTATGATGTTAAACCTTTATGTGCTCCCTAAGGTGTGATGACCAAACAATCCATAGACCTAGCATAATGGAGATTTATGGTTTTTAAACTTGATCATTTTTACATGGTCTCCTAGCATAACACAACTTGCTAGCTAGTAGATCCATGTGTCTAATTGAGTAAACTAGTAAAACAAAACTTATTATCCTTATGAGACCCATCATTTTACATGGACACTAAGCATAACATAGCTTGCTAGTTAGTAGATCTATGTATCTCACAAGTGATCTAAAATAACATAAATTTTCATCCTTATGATATCACCATCATTTGTAAATTTTATATTCAATGGATAACATTGGCTATCAAGACAAACTTTTATACTGAGGTATCCTTATCTTATTGACTTGAATCTTTTTTAGTGTACTAACCTTGTGTTTTTATGTGTTATTTTATGCATATTGTGTTTGCATTCTTGTTTGTGTTATATTTGTTATCTATTTTCCTTGCATCTTACTCCAATTTTTTTAACCCTTTCTTGGCTTCTCCTTAATTTAGTATGAGCATAAGTTCATACTCTCACTAAAGTGGTGGATAAACGGTGCATTGTAAATTTTCACCCCTGATAATTTCACTCTATGTTTGTCTCCCCCTTATGTGCTTGTACCTAATTACACTTACTATGTTCTCATGTTATTATCACTTTTAGAAAATTAGGATAAATTTGGGAATTAAAATTAATTATTTATTTAACAAGCATTTAAAATCCAAAATAGGTCTACTCTAGGGTTCCCTTTCCCTTGACCACCCTATTTTGTCCCAAATTTAGATATTTTATTATCGATATTTATATGTTTGCAAATTTAAATTCAATTGTTGAAATTTCAAAATAATTTTTTTAGGAAATGAAGAAATGCATATAAATATGTATTTTTCACCATTTGAAAACCTAATAGGACTTTTTATCAATAAAGAAATTCAAAAAGGAAATTAAGGCAAATCGTGAGAAAAATAAGCAATATTTTTATAACAATTTCATCAATCAAGATTACGTTTGTAATGCATCATCAAGTTCACATTATCAAATCATAAGTAAGATTGTTTCTTGATTTATGTTCATTATCATTGTGAGTACTAACACTTGTATGATCTTCAGCCAAACATCAAGTTCTCCTTGTATGAGATGTGCATCATGACTTCAATTCATAAAGGAATGTATATTTGAATGATAAGTTTCATTATTTTGATTTATTATTTATTTTTATCCATTTATCTCTACTCAACCTAGGGTGAGCACTCTTTATAACACATCATCATAGCCATTGTGAAGGTGGAAACACAAAATTGGGGTTTGACTTAGGTAATCCCCTATATGAGAAAACCCTTTCTCTCCTCTCTTTCTTGCACATGGTAGATTTGAAGTGGATTCAAAGAAGATTTAAGACCTAATATCAAGATCAAGCATACAAACTCATTCCTTCATCAAATTAGGGAAAGATAAATTATTCACTAACAAATAAAGTTTCAATGTTGATTATGATAGGGAAGCACCTACATACTATAACACACCTATACTTATTCTAAGATTCCAATAACCCTAATTTGTATGTTGGGTTCCTCTTCCTCTTCCATTTTATTTTTTATTTTTGTTTTTGTTCATTCAATTCCTTGCTATCATGAATTTTCATCAATTTTCTATACTTGCTTAGTTTACCTAGTTTACAATCACACACATCAAATAAATTCTAACCCTAATCTACTAATTCAATAAAAAACCCTAAGAGGACCAAAATCCTAATCATCCACTATGTCTCTTCCCTAAGTACAATAGCCAATTGGTCTTTTATGATCATTTTTATGTTCGTCGAATGATAAAATGCTGAAAAGTGTGATTTAGGTTAACACCAGCCTTAGATCCATTTTTTAGCATTTGAATGATATATGATCTATTTTTCCTTAATTTAATTAAAACACTATATTTATAAAAGAACCATTACACTAATACTCCATAGTCTTATACATAAGGTATTAGGGGATTATGCATATGATATGTTAGATATATCTAGATAAAATATATATTATTTACAAGATTTGAGAATAGTACTTGAACATCTATGCTAATAAAAAGAAGGTTAAACCCTAAGAATTATACATTTAAAATTTATGATAGTTTCTTATTAATATTCATCATATCTTGAAGTGGTATTGACGTGAATACTAAGGAAATTGATGTTATCTTTAATATTAAAGATAGTTTATAGATACAAAAAATAACCATTTACATTTTTGTATTAGACTATGTCTGAATACCAATCATTTTTACAAGTATCAGTTGCACTATTTTTATCTTATCCTAATTATATATACACATTACTACATTACAAAAAAAAAAATCAATATAAAATAATGTTGGCTTCATCATATATTTAAATGTTTTGACTCTCACTTCCATGATCAATAGCCAAATAACCCAAAGGGGGATCTATTTTGGATAGTTCACAAATTGATTTGATCACTTCTACATGAATTCTAGGTCCCTTTCCTTTCCTTTTGTTTACCACTTTTAATTTTCTATTGTAGTTGTTTTCATATTCCTTTAGTTCCTTCCTGAAGGCTGAATTGTCAACAGTGTTGAGTGGAAAGTTCCTTATGTATTTGACTTCATCCCTCTTTATCTCCACTCTTTCACTTTTTTCCATCTTCTTGAACTTGTATTTGGAAACTTCCAATGTCATTGTGACCTGCACAGAGATTTTATGGAAGATGAGTCTTCTACTTGACTCAGTAAGTACTCTCACCCTTCCTTGAAATTTCTCCTTGTTCCTAGCTTTCTCTAGCATCCATACTATTTCAATTGTTAAGATAAACCAAAATAAATTATAATTATTATCTAATCCTTCAATTTTTCTAGAAATAATTTCATTTTTTAATCTTTCCTAGGTTATTCCATTCATACAATTTTGCACATAACATTAGCCAAATCTCTTTAGCAAAGAAAAAGTTAGAGAGAATGTGATCTATATTTTTAGTTTTCCTGCATAAGCCACACAAATCAAAATTTTCACTGAAGGATTACCATGGTAATTTTTTCAAAATAAACAACCACCTAAAACATGCTTTTTTGGGTTCCAAAATCCTATTACAGTTCCATTTAAAAACCTTGTTCTAGTGAGTTTGAGTGAGATTGTTATTCTAGTACCTAGTAGCATATTAAGCTATGGTGTTGGAATTGGTTTTCATTATGTGTAATTTTTTGCATTCATTTTAAAATCTTTGAGTCATCTTTCCATTTAAATTTAGATAGTATTGAATAAAATTCATTAGAACAACATTAGATAGAAACAATCCTTTGCAACAATCTCTTAATATTGTATATGTTCTCCAAGGGGTGTTGGGAAGATCAAATTCATTGCTTAAATCCAACCATGATTTAAGGGTTCTATTACAATTAATAAATGTGAATTTTGAATTCACATGATTGGGAGTATCTTGTGGATAAGACAAGGTTCCCAAAAAGTAGGACTTTGACCCATGTGAGTGATGTGACTTTTAAATGATCACATGGGGAAAAGGAGAGTCCTTAGAGGAATAAAATAGAATTTAATATTCCTTGGGAGATGAGAGAGTTGACTAAAATGCTAATTAGACTAACTGATCAATGATTACAAGACAATTAGTGGCTAAAGAAGATTATGAGCCAACTTGAAAAAGTTGGAGGTTGTGACACATCCTAATCATGGATTAGATATGTGCACACCCCTAATTATGGGATTAAGAGGTGGATTAGGATTAAGAAAATGATGGAGGATGTGACATGTGAGGAATTAAATAAATGCATTATTTATTTAATTTTTTTGAGGAAAAGGGGAATAAAGAGTAAGGTATTTAATTATTTAACTAGATCCCTTAGGGATTTAGAAGAATTAAGGGTATTAATTAAATAATAGCAATATTACTTAATTAATGAAAATAAGAGGATATTTAGATGAAAAGGGATAAATTTGGACAAATTTAAGTGCCCAAATTTAGGTGTCTACATTTTTCCCCTCTTTGAGATGGTGCTACTAAGTAGCATCATTTCAAAGAAGATTAAAATATAAGACCAAGAAGAAGATGGTTGGATTGGAAAAGATGCCCTACTCATTCAATGTAGTGACTAGGAAGAAAGATGATGGGGGTTGAGGATGAAGATTAGGGATTGAGGATTCCCCCTCAAGAGAACATGTGGTTGCAAGAAAACATGGGTGCGCTCTTGAAATGGATGACACAATGTGAGAGGAATATGAGGAAGATGATGCAAAGTGATGGATAGAGAGGATGATAAGTGATAGGAGATTGGGAAGAGAAGATGAGAAGAAAGGGAGCACAAATGAATGTAAGGTCAAATGTGAGGTTGCCCCAGTCAAGCTACAAGCCAAAATGGGTTGATGATGGATGGAGTGTTGTCGATGAGGGATTGATATATCCCAAAACAACACAAAAGGATAGGAAAAGATACATATCGATGATGATGAAAGTGATGATGAAAGTGTTGTTGATGAGGGAAGGATACATCCCAAAGATGATGACGATGGTGATGATGATTGGATCAAGGCTTGTAGCAAGGCTGGGAACAAAACCAAGGATGTGATTAGATGATTTGTGCTATATTTGATTGGATGAGGATTGGATGGAGATGTGAGATGGTTGAAAAGATTCAATGCAATGGAATGGAAAATGAAATGCAATCCTAACATGATTTTCCATTTTTGGAGCACTAATTTTTGCTATAGCATAAGACACCAAGTGCCAGGATATGTGGAACCAAGGCGGATTAGTGTCTAATGCTTAAAAAAAATGCTTGACATACAAGAAGGCTATTCCAACACCCCAAAGTCATGAATACCTTGGTCAGGATAGGCATTGGAATAACCACAAGAATAAGAGGATGTCCCAGCATAACACAAGACTGCAAGAGTCTTGGTGGGTACTACGCAGGACAACTGAGAAGACAACATCAAAAAAAATATCAAGATATGCCCCTATGTTTACTAGTCAAAGCACACTATGATATGATGGATCAAGGTGCCCATGACAAGTGATGATAGGGAGGTCAAATGATAAAAAAAAAGCCAAAAGCATCAAAAGATCACAATCAATTTCAAATGTCCTTTTCCATAGGATCAAGAGGATGGATGGGGTTGATGAGGTCTATTGGGAAGGATGCATCCTGTTGAGACCAAAGATGGATACTAAACTAAAAGATTATATGACGCGGGATACTCAGAACCGACTATATCTGATGATACAAGTGGATCTCATTTATGAAGAACCAACAAGATAAGGGCATAGCTTGATGACACGACACAAGACACGAGACACAAGACACAATACTGACACACCCTAAATACCTAGGGGCTCGAGGGCCAATCAAATACTATCCTTTCCTATGTGAAAGCATAGAGCCCTCATAGTTAGATAAAATACTAATGACTAACCATGGATAAAAGTGGGAATAGGATGATGGAGACCTTGATGGATGATAGGATGGAAAAAATCCCAAAGAGGACAATGAAAACTGATGACAGATGATAAAGATAGGATGGACAAAAGGAGCAAAGCCCCAAGGGTGGATCAAATGATCAACCTTGCCTATGTGAAATCACAAGGGCAACGTAGTTCAACAAAAGACCAAAGACAAATGATGGACAAGGGATGATGAGATAACCCTAATAAGGGGATAAAATGGTGGGACTGATACAATAAGACAAGATAGACCTGTTGGATTGGATAGGATGATAGTGATCACATAAAGCTCAGGGATGGGATAGTTATCCAAATCATCAAAATGAATTGGGAGGATGATATGATGGGGAGATGATTGATGAGAAGCGATAGGAGATTGGACGGATGTGAAAAAGAAGTAGGAGTGATGATGATGAGATAGATGGCATTGGATTGCATGGGGAGAAGCCTATAGCTAGATACCAATGACAAGGTATTATGAGATGGGATGAGGATAGAGATAAATGGATAGGGAGAGAAGGATAGGTGGATAGGAAGATAAGTTTGGGGAGATGAAGAGAATTTTTTGGATTGGTAAGGAGATAATGATGGGGAGATGAAAGGGATGGTTATGATGGAATGGATAGGAAGATAAGGATGGAGAGATGTAAGGTATGCTATGATGGATGGATAGGAAGATAAGGATGGGAAGATGGATAGGAAGATTAGGATGGGGAGATGAAAGGGATCATTTAGATGGATAGGAAGATAAGGATGGGGAGATGGAAGGCATGCTATGATGGGTAGGAAGATTAGGATGGGGAGATGAAAGGAATCATTTAGATGGATAAGAAGATAAGGATGGGGAGATGGAAGGGATTGCTATGATGGATGATGTCTCTAAGGACTTATGTCACAACAGAAGAGGTACCCCCACTCTAGATATGTCATGTATAATGAGGCAAGAGGGATGAAAGATAGAAGGATAGGAAAATAAGGGAGTGAGATGGATATGGATAGGATGTATGGATAAGGAAGGGGGATTAATGGTAGCATGACAGGTGGATAGGGAAGGTAGATGGATGTGGATAAGGATTAGGATAGTGTATAGGTGAGGGGAATGAATTCCAAGAGGTTTCCAAAGGATGTATGTATGTTTTCCCCTATCTATATCAAGATCACAAGGAGGATGGAGGGATTGGGATAAATGAGATATGACGAGCATAATGTGTAAGACAGGTGGGATGGAGGAGATGGATGAAGGGGATGCAGTTGCCCCCAAGTGTGGAAGTAAACTAGATGGGGATTTACACATGAAGAATTTTTGCCAAGTTTTCATCATGGTACTTATCCAAGGTGCTTGTTTTCCAAGTTTTCACCATTGGACAATTTTTTTTTATTTTTTATTTTTTCCTTTTTGGATTTTTCTGATTTTTTTGGATCACATGCGGAAGGAAATGGATGAGGATAGGGACATGGATAAGTTGATTTAGAATATATGTGACAAGGAGATAGATGAAGGACTCAAGCATCAAGTTCCATACGAGGTATTAAGAGCCCATATGTGACATGACTATTGGAGGTTGGTACAACCTTATGAGGATAAATGGATTATGCAAGAGAATGGATTAAAGGGATTTGATGGGAGAAATATGTGGGATAATGGATGGGATGTTGGAAAGTGTACAGATGGAATGATGGGGAGGATGTGTGATGGGGAGATGTTCTTAGGACCAACATTGTCACATATGGTGGTTTATGTGAAAGGATTGGAGGATTAGTGGATGAATGATGTGGGGATAATGGAGGAGTTGGGATAGTGAATTTTGGGAGATAAGGGCCCAAAACAGATTTAGGAGATGATGGATATGTATGATGAGCTTTTGGATTAGCAACTTTGGGTTTTGTTATGGATGCTTCATTTGAAGGCATTGTATCTTTTTTCTTTGGGATCCACATGGTTTTGACTTTTTCTTTGGTGGGCCTTTGTGGCCTGTGGATTGGACTTGGATTTTGGATTTGATTTTTCTTTTCTTCAACATGTCTTTTTAAGGGGACATGAGGAGATTTAGATTCATGTGGATGTTTATATTTATGCATGTTTACTTTGGCATCCAAACTTCTTTTAATAGAAATGGGATGGGTGCGAGGAGATCGATGACATGGAGGAAACATGAATGGAGTGATGGAGGTTGGATTTTGGGGATGATATGTGGATGGAGGATGTGTAGGTCTATGCCTTTGTTGATCCTAATTAGGGAACATGAGAGTGGGATGTTTATGATGGGTGACATGGATAGGTGATTGGTGGATAAAATGATGAATAGGACTAGATGGAGGAGGTGATTGTGGGGTGTAAGGGCCCAAAATGGACTGAGTAGATGAAGGGTGTGTGATGGTGGATGGAGGGATATAAAGACCCAAAATGGATGGAGTAGATGGAGGATGGGAGATGGTGGATGAAGGGATGTAAGGACCCAAAATGGATGGAGCGGATGAAGGAGGAATGTGGATGGTTGTGTTGAGGCGATATGATGATGGAGGGGGGATGGAAGAAAATTATTTTGTGGAGTGATGGGAAGAGACTATTTTTTCTTTTGGAGGCTCACTTAGGATGTATAGAGGTTGTACCAACATTTTTGGATTGTGATTTGCAAGAAGTACATCTGAGACCTCACGTATAGGAGTTTTCCTTGACCTAGATGGGCTCTAAAATAACTTGCTCATGAAGGCCTAAACCTTTTCCTTGATAGTTCATGTTCTTGAGCATTCGATCCATTATAGGATTTTTGTTATTCTAGAAGAATGATGCAAGTCCATTATTAGGTAGAGGATGATGGGTGGTATATATGCTTTGTTTTTCTTCTGTAAGGAGACCACCATGGAAAAATGTGAGAGTACCAAGGGGATATAAAAGTGGTGTGGGGATAATAGGGTTAAGTGACGATGGAGGATCATGAGATGGAGATGATGGGATAGCAGCATCGTGATCAGTAGGAGTGAGTGGTAAGGGATCAGGACAGGGATTAGGTGATATGATAAGATCTTTATTTGCATCAGCAGGTGATAAGGGTTCATGAGATGGAGCGGTGGGATCTTGAGTGTCAAAGGAATCATGGGATGGAGTGGATAGAGGAATGTGATCTTGAATTGGGGTAGAGGGTGATAATGGATCATGAGACGGAGTGATTGGATCTGAAGTGACAAGGGGATCATGAGATGGAATGGATGGGGGACTATGATCTTGAGTTGGAGTAGATGGGATGAAAGGATCTTGATTCAATGAAGGGGATATGTTGGTATGATTTGGATCAAGCTCTTGGCATGACAAATCCTGTGTGGGCGGATTGATAATAGAGTGTTGGACGGTCTCATCAAGTGAGGGAGATGGAAGGATGAGGGATTCATGGGATTCATGGGAATGGATTTCAGTGATACTAGGACTAGGAGGAGTGAATTGGATTTGGGTGTCTTCGATGGATTCAATGACTCTCAGAGTAGGAGATGGGGGTTCAATTTATTTGGTGGGTGTGATGGTTTTAGCGGTTTGGGTGGTGCTAGGGGTAATGATAGGTGTGGTATGAAGAAGGGTCTCGTCACTAGTGACCGTGGAAGATGGATTGGGATGGCATGGTTCCACAACTTCAAGGTGTGGAGTTGGGGGTGTCTTCTTTGTCATAATTCCTTGGAGAACTTCTGAAGTGAGAATCTTGCATACTCTAGGCTTAGCTGGGTTGACAGGAATAGACGAAGGATTATGGGTTGGTGGAGGATTAGGATTAGATGGAGGATTAAGGTAGGGATATTGGAATGGTGGAGTAGGATATGAGGACATTGACGGTGGATTAGGACAAGAGGACATAGTTGGTGGATTGTAGTAAGGGTATTGGGATGGTGGATTAGGATGGCAAGACATGGATGTTGGATTAGGATAGGTTGATGGGGACGTAGGATTAAGGTAAGAAGGTGTGAATATAGGATTAGGATGGGTAGACTAGTAAGGAGGATTAGGATAGGGAGACATGGATGGGGGATTGTAATAGGAGTATTCGGATGGTAGATTACGATGGGAAGATTGGGACTATAGATTGGGATAAGAGGACATGGGAGTTGGATAAGAGAAATATGTAGATGTAGAATATGATGGATATGCGGATGGGGAAGATACCGGATATCCCTTGTCAAAGGTAGCATAAGGAGTATTATTAGGCATGGATGAAGACGTGATGAGATAGCTCAAAGCAGTAATTGGATTGTGGAAAGCGATTGGGAAAAGCTTACTAGAAATGATAGCATCAAGGGGATCTATGTCGTATACTTCTTGGTCAACAAGAATCTCATTATCGTCGTCAATGTAATTAGGATTTCCCTTAACTACTATTGGTGAAGGATAAGAATTTATGATGTCGGATTAGATGGATATGGATTGAAAAGATGGAAATGACCAATTAGAAGGAAATAAGAGATGATGAAAAGATAAATAGGACAGATTGGAAGAAGATGAAGGAATGGATCCTAAGATTTGTTTCGATGTCCATGTTGGAAAAACAAGGATAGACAACTAAGAGGGGGGGTGAATCAGTTATCATAGAATATTTAAACTTTTTAAACCTTACTTAACTTAATCTTAGATCTTATGAATGAATAATAAACCATGAACAATCAACATATTGGAAACATAGAGAACACCAAGGTTTTTATGTGGAAACCCTATTAGGGGAAAAACCATGGTGGATGTTATTCCACAATATTATACCCTGTTAAAATTATAATGAGAAAATAATGGGAATGCACATGCATTCAAACACACTACCTAGAGCTCACTGCTCAAATACAAGAGGGATCACTACCCAACAATATAGCAATATGGATTAGATCCATAGAGTATGAATTGAAAGAATAGCTTTTACACAAGCCTAATTATAGTTCCAATTAGGCACAGAAAAACCTTCTCACTCTTCGCTCAATCTAGATAAAATAATGGGAATGCACATGCATTCAGGCACACTCCCTAGATCTCACTGCTCAAATACAAGAGGGATCACTACCCAACAATATAGAAATATGGATTAGATCCACAAAGTATGAAGTGAAAGAATAGCTTCTACAAAAGCTTGATTACAGTTCCAATTAAGCACAGAAAAAGCCTTATTCACTCTTCGCTCAACCTTCTTCTCACTCTGCTCTACAATCGAATGATAAGAACACTATTCGCACATCTTCACTTTCTCTAGAATACATTCACTCTTATTCACACACTAACTTTGCTCAAACAATCGCTCTTATATATCTGCAACATGAGATTACATCAACAACTTAGTCGGCTAGAAAATATAAAACATATTTTCAAAGTTGAACAAATTACAAATAAATTTGCAATGTGAATCCACCAAGGTCGGCCACAACACAGTGGAGACCCAAGTTAACAACTCCAATCACAAAAATATTTCAATTAATTCCACCTTGAAGATCCACAACACACTACCACCATCATGTCATCCAAGAACATGAAAAATTGAACATACAAAGAAAAATATTTGACCACAAACACATCGATCAATGTGGATGTACCAAAAAGATAGAGCACAATCTAGAAGCATCCAAAAACAACAAGAACTAATAGAGAAACATTTGTAGTACCAGAAACATGCAAACTTCACTCAGGAACACTGACAGAACACACAGAAATACTATCAGAACACAACTATTCACTACACGATCAGATCTTCACGTGGACCTCTGAAACTTCTAATGGATGAACTAGATATACTCAGAAGAAAACCATTTAATCCACACGAATTGATCTTCAATGTACATAACAAGAAACCTTCATGACCTTCATAGTTCCATAGAGAGCCTGGAACACTTCTTTTAACAATTTTCTCAATATCCTCAACATATACAGCCTTTGATGCACCAAATGCTAATAGTGTTGACATCACTGGCAACCACATAGCAAAAACACATCCATAGCATCCAAAAATCTCCCCCTTAGGCATTGATGGCATCACATGATGTGAAAAACACCATCAATCCAACTCATAATCAACACTCTTTTGACTCTTCTTCCTTGGCCTCTTCTACATGAACTTCTCTAGATAAACAACAGTTTTTCACATTACAGTTCTCCCCCTTTGACATCAATGGAAAAGATAAACATTATCTTTCCACATTCTAGTGCTAAACCACATATCTACGCATTTGACTACTCCCCCTAAGTAGCAACCACAAAAACATCAATCTGGATCAAAATGTGATCATGAAATGCATGGATTGATGCAAATTAATTCATCCTAGTTCATATCAGGAGGGGAAATCACCCCTAGCATCCCTCTAAGATACTCAAAAGTATCCTTTGGTAATGGCTTAGTGAAAATATTTGTAACCTACTTTTTGGTAGGCACATACTCCAATCTGACTTCTTTCTCACTCACTTTCTCCCTTAGAAAGTGGAACTTGATTGATATATGCTTGGTCTTAGAGTGTAGCATGGGATTCTTTGAAATATTTATAGCACTTGAGTTATCATAGTATATGGTAATGGGTTCATCATATACTACTCTGATATCTTTCAGCATCTGTTTCATCCACAGATCACTTGAGTACAATTGTTTGCAACAGCAATATACTTTTCCTCAGCAGTAGATAGAGAAATGGAATTTTTCTTTTTACTCAACCATGATACTAGCTTCTTCTCTAGGAAGAAAGCACCACCACTAGTACTCTTTCTATCATCTACATCTCCTGCCCAATCCACGTCAGTATATGCATTTAATGTAAGATAATCATCCTTAGGATACCAAAGCCCAAAATCAATCGTTCCTTTCAGATATCTGAAAATTCTCTTTATAGCAGTCACATGAGACTCTTTTGGATCAGCCTAAAATCTAGCAACCATACACACAACATTCATAATGTTTGGTCTAGTCTGAGTTAAGTAGAGTAATCCACCAATCATTGATCTATAGCTTGTTTTATTTTCCTTGGGAGAATCATCATTCTCTGTCAACTTACATCAAGTTACCATGGTAGTCCCAAAAATTTTTGAGTCATCCATACCAAACTTCTTCAATAGCTCTTTCACATATTTGGACTGAGATATGAAGATCCCCTTGTCTAACTGAGTAACTTGTAATCCTAGAAAGAACTTCATCTCACCAATCATACTCATCTCAAATTCATTCTTCATTTCATCAGCAAACTTCATACATAGATTATCATCTCCACCAAAATTAATGGCATCAACAAAGATTTCAATAATCAATTCTTTATCATGATCCAATTTGAAATACAAGTTACTGTCAGCAGTACCTTCATTGAATCCAAGATTCAATAAGTATTTGTCCAGTCTAGCATACCAGGCTCTGGGGGCTTGCTTGAGTCCATATAGATATTTCTTCAATCAGAAAATCATGTTTTCTTCATTAGTCAATTGAAATCCATCTGGCTGCTCAATGTAAACTTCTTCTAATTCACCATTTAGAAAAGCAGACTTCACCTCCATTTGATAGACTTTGTAGTTCTTATATGCAGCATAAGCAAGAAATAACCTTACAACATCAATTTTAGCAATAGGGGAAAAAATTTCTTCAAAATCAATACCTTCCATCTAAGAATACCCTTTACATACCATTCTTGCTTTATTCCTAACCTTTTCACCTTGTTCATTCAGCTTATTCTGAAAGACCCATTTAGTACCAATCACATTTTTGTCTTTTGGTCTGGGAACAAGTATCCATGTATTATTCTTTTCAATTTGCATTAATTCTTCCTTCATAGCTTCCATCCAATGTTCATCATTGCAGGCTTCACATACATCTTTTGGCTCAATCTTGGAAATCAAACAATACTCTTCTGTAATCTTTCTTCTAGTTTGCACACCTTTATTCGTGTCTCCTATAATTTTATTTTCAGAATGATTTAGCTTTCCATACCTTGAATTTTTGGGATTCTCTCAAACTTCTGATTCTTCTGCTCTTCCTTCTACACTTCCACTTGTCTTTGCTTCCTAACTAACTTGATTTACCAGAACCACCAGAATATATGGAACATATGGCACAATTTGAAGTTGATTCTATGTTTGAACATTCTTCCCTTGGTTCGTATTATTTTCATCTAAATCATATCCATAATATCTGGATGATTTAGTAGAATCTTCATCAACTCTGGCATTTTCACTCTCAACCATTTTCCTCAGTATTTTGTTATAGCACCGGTAGGCCTTGCTTCTAGTGGAGTAACCTAGAAATATTCCTTCATCGCTTCTTGTTTCAAACTTGCCTATATCATCATCTCTCTTGGTGTAGCATTTGCTTCAAAAGGCCTTGAAGTATTTAACAGTATGCTTATAACCAAACCATAGCTCAAAAGGGGTCTTAACAGTATTACCATTCACATTTACCCAGTTCCAAGTGTACATAGCATTTCTTACAGCTTCACTCAAATACATTTGAGGTGCATTTCCTTCAATCATCAGTGTTCTAGCAGCATCCAGAACTGTTATTTTCTTCCTTTCTGCAACACCATTCTATTGAGGGGTTCAGGGAGCAGATAACTGTCTTCTGATTTCATGCTCATCACTAAAAGAACTAAATTCCTTGGATGTGAACTCACCACCTCTATCTGACCTTAATCATTTTATTTTCAGACCTTTTACATTGTCTACCATGGATTTGAAACTTTTGAACTTTTCTAATGCTTCACATTTTTCTCTTAAGAAAGCAACCCATATCATTCTAGAGTAATCATCAATAATCAACATAAAGTACCTTTCACAATGAAGACTTCTGATTCTGGAGGGACCACATAGATTAGTATGCACAAGCTTTAGTAATCCATTTGAATTGTGTTGTTTGCTCCGAAAAGAAACTCTAGTCTATTTTCCCATCTGACATTTCTTGCAAATTGTGCTAGCAGGCTTTACCAACTTAGGAAAATCTCTTATTGCTTGAGAGGAGCTTATTTTGACAATGTTATCAAATTTCACATGATACAACCTTCTATGCCATAACTAGCTTTCATCTACTTGAGCAATCAAACAACTTTCACTAGCAGGACTCAAGTGAAAAATATTACCTTTTGTCAATTTACCGAAAGAAATTACATTTCCAGAGCTTCCAAATATCTTGCATCTTCTATCTTTGAATTGGACATCATAACCCTTGTCCACCATCTATCCAACACTTAATAAATTATGCTTCAATCCTTCAACATAAAGAACATCATCAATTTTATGCTTACCAACAAGACAAATAGATCCTCTACCACGAATCACACAAGCATTGTTATCAAAAAATCTCACAACTCGACCGTCATACTTCTCTAGACTTACAAATTTACTTTTGTCACCAGCCATATGATGTGAGCATCCATTATCAATGACCCACTCATCCTTTTCTTCAATTTGGGCTACAAGAGATTTTTCAACTTTAGCAGAATCAGTAGCCTTAGGACTATTAGATCCTTCATAGCAATAAAGACCCAACCATCTTCATTTTCATTATCTTTGTTAGACTCATCATCAGTCACTCCTTCTTTAGCAAAGTAACATTTCTTTCAGAATTTAGATTTTTAAGGCTTAAATCTAGGGACTCTTTTAGGACATCTTGATGCAAAATGACCAATTTTACTATAGGAAAAACATTTGATAGGCAACGTTCCTTTATACTTACCTTTTCCTCTACCTTTTGTCTTCACAATCAATGCTTCCAACTCTTCTAGTTCTTTTTCTTCATCTTCAAGCTGTTTCATTTCTTCCTCATACTTGAATGTCTTTCTAGAACTCTCTCCCAGATCAAATATTTGCTTGTCCCTTCTAGATACAGTAGCCTTGAATGCAGTTTTGGTCTTAGGAACATAATCACCAAATTTGCTCAACTCAAAGGCAACAAGTTTGCCAATCAGTGTATCTCTTGTCACATCTTTCAATCATATGAATTCTTCAATAGCATGAGCCTTCCCTTTGTAGGAGGTAGGCAATGATATGAGCACCTTAGCCACAATTTCTTCCTCTTCCAAAGTTCCAACAGCACATCTAATACCCATCCTTATTTTATTTACTTTCTACATGAAAGAAGAAATATTTTCATCTTCACCCATCTTCAATTTTTCATACTTGCACTTCAAACTCTGTAGCTTAGCCATCTTCACATGCACATCTCCTTAATACAAAGTTTCCAGCTTCATCCACATCTCATGAGTTGTCTTCAGGCCTAACACATTTGTCATTTATGAACCTGTTAGAGAACTAATCAAAGCTTCCATAGCCTT